>CAUYLG010007068.1:0-10191 GCA_963573385.1 Cacajao melanocephalus | reverse complement strand
CTCCAGCCTGGGCAACAGAGTGAGATCCTGTCTCTAAAACATATTTAAAAAATACAATTTGCCATATGATCCAAACTCCAACTGTAGTAAAAGCAACCAAATATCTCAGTAAGAAGCAGGGTGAGGGCTAAGTTACTGTTTTCCCATCTAGGCACTGGCAATTCCACATAAAATCTTTACTAGGGAATGCCAGCCCATTGTATGGCAAACATAAAATGGACAGTCATGTGGGGAAGCAGGAGATGCCAGGCACCATCACCTCTGGCTGGGGAAGCCCTCCCAGAGTGCTGAGGGGGGACTGTGGCCTACAGCATGTTGGGAAGTGGTGGTGCAAGAGTGAAGGCTGCCTCTCTTGAAGGCTGAGAAACCAGTAGCAGCCTCCTGAAGAAACTGAGAATAACATTCAGAGAAATCCAGATTTCACACAAGACTTTAAATGTGATCCAATGCAGAACCAAACCATTCCCATGATTAAAAATTAAGTTTGTAATACTGCCCTAATACATCCACTTCAGTTTCTTCTACCACCTATTTTGTAGGCAAGAAGGAGTGAAATAGAAGAAACAATTTCTAAGTAAATGACTGACAGTGACCACCTGACTGGGAAATCCAGAGAGGCTAGAAAAACCCATCTGAGCTGGGAGCGCTGTAAAACAGCAGAGCTACAGGTGAGGCTGTTGCAACAAAAGGACAGCTGTGCCTTCTTCCGAAGACACCATTAGCATTCCGCCTGGTCTTATTACATGCCTACTTCTCGCAGTATACATTTGCATATAGAATTGATGTGCAAATACCATGCTCCCGCCTCTGAATACTTTCTTCACTGTGTGCTGTTTGGCTCCTCACTTGGCCTGAATCACATCCTTCCTGGGATTTCTTATATTCTGATAGACTTTAAGCTCCTTGAGAACAAGGACTCCTGGGGTTTTTGTTGCTGTTTGTTTGGTTTGGATCTCTCTCTCTGTGTCTCCAATGGCACCTTCTATTGTTTAGGCATTCAATTAGCAGTTGTTGACTGAGTGATTAATTCGCTAATTTCTCCTTTAAAGGATCTTCTGGGAACCTGAGACAAAGAGAGTTAACCAACGAGTCAATCCTCTGACCACTGAAGCCTCCCCAGTATTTACAAACAAAGTGAATTGATTGCTTTAATTTCTGAAACATTAAATTTCGTTAACAGCATTTTCACGAATACCTCATTTTTCTCTTTATAAAATCCTATAAGTGAAAGGGCACCATTATTAGCCCCTTTTTAACAGACGGGGAGACAGTGGCATTTCAATATTAAAGGGTCTGCCTAGTCGTGCACTGATTTTTACATTCACTCACTCATTTATGCATTCAAGCAGCTATTGGATGCTTATTGGGTCTATAATAATATGGTACCCCTGACAGTTTACATGCACACTTTCACTTTTATTCGCCATAACAATCCTATGTACTAAGTATGTCTTTTCCTGGAATGAGGAAACAAATGCTCAGACTGTGTAAGTAATGCGCCCAAGCTAACATGCATATTTATCTTTAAAAAAAAACACTGTCAACCACATGTTCTGGAAGTTGGTCTTCATTTCTTTCAGTGCTTTTCTTTCTTTCTTTCTTTCTTTTTTTTTTTTTGAGACAGATTTTTGCTCTGTCGCCCAGGCTGGAGTGCAATGGTGTGATCTCGGCTTACTGCAACCTCTGCCTCCTGGGTTCAAGTGATTCTGTCACCTCAGCCTCTGAAGTAGCTGAGATTACAAACGCTCACCATCATACCCGGCCCGTTTTTGTGTTTTTAGTAGAGACAGGGTTTCACCATGTTGGCCAGGCTGATCTCCAACTCCTGCCCTCAAGTGATCTGCCTGCCTCGGCCTCCCAAAGTGCTGGACTTACAGATGTGAGCTACCGTCCCCAGCCTCTTTGCATGCTTGATTCACTTATCACAAGTCTTTACCTACAGGGTGCTATGAAAAATTTTGGCCAAATGGATGAACCTTGCAGAAACCACTATGTATAAACTGCAGGCTAGAGTTAGCTGCTGTTTCTGATCTTGTCTCTATACATCCTATGTCAATTTATGGTCACTACAACCTCTTTCTAACCACAAAATTGCATGATTAAATTATTGAAGTATAAAATTAAAAAAAATAATAATTTAAAGAAAAAAAGCCACTTTACCTATTTTCCAACCCCTCTGGTCTCCTCCAGGACCCACTATCATCCATTATCCAACTTCCTCATAAGCCTCAAGCTCTCTATACTTTGCTTTAAGCCAAAAAACAGGCGCTCAAGTCTCTGCCAGACTGAAACTATGTCTTAACTTATATCCATCTCAAACAATTTCTCTTTCCTCCTTTAGCCATGTTTCTTGCAAGACTATATTATTTCCATGTTCTCATTGACTCCTAAATTTACTGTAATGTTGATTCTGTTGCACTATTCCAACGAAGATGCTAATGTCAAGGTCATCAACAACCATTTTTATATCCAGACTATGTTTCTCATTACAGATCAAGAACTTGCACTCCTAACAAGCTCCCAAATATCACTGGTGCTGCTGGCCCATGAACCACATTTTAAGGAGCATGGCTCTGACCACTTTTCAGTCTTTATCCAATTGGCTCCCTCAGCTGCCTTTAACACAGGAGATACTTGTTCCTCTGGAAATTCTCTTCTTGACTCTCTTTTCTAATCTGTCTTTATCTCTCTGGGTAGGGTTTTGCTTAGACATCCATTACATGCTGGGAGTCCCTCTGCTCCATCCTTGACCCGCTCCTGCCACTGCAGGAGCGGGTCATCTCTTGCCTGGATGATGGCAGGAACCTCCCAACAAGCTCTCCTGCCTTCAGTCTTAGCCCTGTCAAAGTCATCCTCCACAGTGATTCTCCCCAAACTCAAATCCCATTATGTTATTCTCTTACTTAAACCCATTCAGTGATTCCCCAGAGCCTACAGAATAAAATCTCCACGGCACAAGTTTTCTCGAGTATAGAATATATACTTTACATTCCATTAATATTGACCTGTCCTTAGCTCCCAGACACACAATATCTGTTTTCATCCACTTTACCTTTGATCACATTCCCCCCTCTTCTCAGAATGTCCAAAGCCTCACGCCAGAAGTCTCATTTCCCTGGTTAGGTCTCACTCATCCTTTAAAATTCAGCTTAGGTTTTTTCATCCAGAAAATCTTCCCCAGCCTCCTCCACAAACTGGGCTAAGCCCCTTCCTTCATGCTCCCATGGTGCCACCATGCTTATCACTTTTTTCACAGCACGGCCCAGGGTATTTAAATTGATATATTTGTATCCCTTTACTACTCAGTAGCTCTTTGAGAGGATGATGCATCATTATAGCTGCTACCTCAACCTGGCAAAAAGTAGGCACTCAAGGAATGTTTTCAGAGCTGACTTAAACCTCTACTTCGCTCCCAAATGAAGGCCCTCACTAGATGAGCAGTCATAAGCACCCTTCAGCTCTAAAGGTCTGTGGTTCTCATCTCAGCTGGACATGGTGACACATACCTGGAATCCTGAGGTAAGAGGTAGAACTTGAGGCCAGAAGCAGGGCTCAGACACCACAGGTGGAAATTGGACATCAGACTAAATTGAGGACTAGCTAAAACAGATCTGGGGTGGGAGGCACCTTCCCATAAGATACACCCACTAGTGTGCCATGTCCGTTTACCATTGTCATGGCAAGACCCAGAACTTACTGCCCCTTTCCAAGGCAATGACCCAACAACTTGTAAGTTACCACCTTTTTCCTAGAAATTTCTGTATAAACCACCCCTTAATTTGCATGTAATTAAAAATGGGCATAAATGAGTGGAGTGCAGAATTGCCTCTGAGCTGCTATTCTGGACACACTGCTTATGGGGTAGCCTTGCTCTGCAAGGGGCAGTACCTCTGCTGCTGCTGCTCCACACTGCCACTTCAATAAAAGGTGCTGTCTAACACCACTAGCTCACCCTTAAATTCTTTCCTAGGCAAATCCAAGAACCCTCCTAGACTAAGCCCCAGTTCTGGGGCTTGCCTGTCCTACATCAATCCCAGCTGCTGGAGAGGCTGAGGCAGGAGGACAGGAGGATTGCTTGGGCCACAGAGTTCAAGACCAGCCTGGACAACATAGTGAGCCTCATCTTGTTGAAAAGAGGAAGAGGGGGAGAGGGAGAGGGAGAGGGGGGTAGAGAGAGAGAAAGACAGAGAGAGAGAGAGAGAGAGAGGGTGTAGGGGGAGAGAGAGAGAGAGAAGGTCTCTAGATTCAAGAGAAGCAGAGAAGCAGCAGCTGGCCTAAAGTCAAACTTGCTCTGTTGACTCTCCAGATGACTTGTCATCCCACTTTGCCTCTCTGGTCAATCTGAAGGTGTTCCCATGAGAACAGCAATCCAAATAAGAAGCTGTCTAATTAACTGCACTCTCAGAGAGCCTACAATACTAAAGCTCTATATATTATGAGTGCAATATTCCACAGGACAGACTAATCCACTGGGTCAATCTGAGCTGACCCAGGGGACCATCATATGTCACAATGTCCCTTGAACATTGAGAAAAGTGTTTATGCTTTTTCCTTTCCTGAAAATATCCCTAGGTTGAACTGCAATTCCAGAATGGTGCTTACAGAAGTAAAGAGTACAGCATGACTTTCTCTGAGCCACTGTATTATAAAGGAACAAAACACAGCTCACCCCAGGCTTTTGAGGTCAAGCAAACTCACAGCCACGTAGATCCCTTTTCTCACTGCCCTGTCTCAGCTAATTGGTTCTCCTAAGGTTCTATTAAGCCAACTATTGGAACTGAAATAAAACTCAGCTTTTACGATGCTGAACTGTGTTCTACACAAAGTGAACTAACACATTTCCTGATCTCCCATGCAGAATTTTGATAAACTTAGCTAACCAAATAATGGATGAACCAGAATCAAAAATACTCAAACACGGGGTTCTAAATTTCCAATGGGAACAGCACTATGATTTTTTGTTTCAGTTCACCTGTTGCAACTATTCCAATGCTTTGCCATGAACTGTGATTGTTTAAACTCTCAATTAGAATTACTTCAGCAAATATTTATTGAGCATGTGCTTGGAATAGGCAAATGTTCATACATAATCCTATCTGGCGTTTTCCTAAGTGTCTTATTTGATATTTAAGAATCTTCAGTCACTTCACCAGTGAGTATGATATCTCTGTCCAAAAAGAGAAAGAAAAGAATTCAAAAGAAGCAAAACAACCCATCCATGCCATTCCAGGGACGCATGACAAAACTCGAAGTAAACCCAACCTAATCAAGTGAGCTTCTTTTCCTGGTAAAACACAAAGTCCTGACTGATTTCATCAGAGACATGGATCATACTCTGACCCTCCAAGGCAGCAATGATGAAAAGAAGAAAATAAAACAGCTATAAATTTATGGAGCAAAAATAAGTCCAAAACCACATAACTATAAAAACACCCAAATCACCATCCCAGTCTCATCATGCTTCCATTGTACAAGTATTAGGTTGCGTTTACACGGGTTCATTTTAAAAACACAACTTATAAAGATGCAGTTGAGATCATGTTATCATTATAGCCTACTACATCTTATACAATGACATCCACAACACTATATTTCTAAAGACTGGTGATAAAAATAATTACCCTGAAGGTCATGAGATCCTCAACCATCAGAAAATATTCAACTGTATCCACCATAGTGTTCAGAAAAAGAAACTCATTTTAGAAATGTTCTGCCTCTGCTAGTTCATGCCTCTCAGCCTTCCTTTTCATCCTGCAGGACTCAATTTAGAGGCTGCCCTCCCCGGACCCTCACTAACTGCTCGGCCAAGTCTCAGTCTCAGTTAGGTGTTCCTTAGCACGCCCACCTTCCCTCATCATGGAATTTGTCATATGATTCTGGTAACTGTATTTACTCATCTGTGTCTCCCACAAGAACCAGGGCAGGGGGCTCTGACGCTCACAACCATCCCCTGTCCAGTCCTCGAATCACGCCTGGTGGGTAAACGCTCCGCAATATTTTTTTTAATGAACTCTAGTTGAAACAATATGTGCTGTTAGTTCTCCTTTGTTTTAATCAGAAAGTTCAGTGTGGATCACTGCATCATTTAAGGGTTAAATTTAATTCACAAAAGCTTTTAAGGTAGATACTGTAAGTATTTGATAAATTTGTTCAGAATCCAGTTTTTTATAAAAATAATCACAGCCCACCTATACAATTCCCTGTGCACAAAAAGAGGCAAGTAAGTGGGTCAGCACTGTTAAATGGTGCTCTAAACATTCTTAGGGCCTTTTCCGGTATCGACTAGCACAAGCCAGTTTCTTTCATGAAAAGATGCTTAATACTTATTATACGCATTAGACAACTACAACAGCTTCTCAGCACTTTTCATCTCTGAATTTTTTTTTTTTTTTGAGAAAGGGTCTCTGTCACCCAAACTGAGTGCAATGGCATGATCACAGCTCACTGGGGTCTGGAACTCCCAGGCTCAAGAGATCCTCCCGCCTCAGCCTCCCAAGGAGCTGGGACTACAGGCACATACTACCACACCCGGCTAACTTTTGCTTTTTTGTGGAGATAATGTCTCATTACATTGCCCAGACTGGTCTTGAACTCCCAGGCTCAAGCAGTCCTCCTGCTTCAGCCTCCCAAAGTGTTGGGATTACAGGTGTGAGCTACTGTGCCCAGCCTTGGAAGTTTTTAAAGCTTTTCTAATTATTCTTAACATCCGCCTTATGGGACACTAAGGCGACAAGAACTACTCTGCCTCTACTTTGTGGGAGTTTATTTGTGTGTGAGAATAGATAGGAGGTAAAATCCATGAGCCGGTAACTCCATCAGTCTTTCTTCTGGGGCATCTTGGGGGAAAGAGTTCAGGAGTTCTAGGAGACATAGTCATTGTCTACAACTGCCACATCCTGTATCTCTCAGTGTCCTCATCAAATTCCAGCATATTCTATTACTCCAATTCCTTTTTCATGTTGAAACTGTTGTGAAGAGTTGCTATGCACTGTTTAACAGCTGCCACCTCACTCCATCCCCCACCCACACGGGTTACACTTCAGTCATGTAGATTAACTTGAAATGAACCATGATCCCTCAGGATGAAGTACAGAGAATATGAACTTAGAGAATTTTTTTAAAGTGGACTGTTTACTACCTACAAACAAAGTCTTTAATTTAAGAATTCCCAAGCTGGAAGAGATCATCCCAATAATAGAGTCTATTAGCTACGTGTGACAAACTGCACATTATGAGTACTTAGACCAAAAAAAAAAAAAAAAAAGGTAGGTAGAGAAGGAGTGGCAACATCAGAAAACCACAGGTGTGGGGCCAGGGTAATCCCTAAATAGGAGAAAGTTCAATTATGAGGAGAAAGCTGGGAGACATCGAGTAAGAGAAAACATATTACCTACAGGAAGAAAAGTGCTATAAAGAAACACGAGGCAATTTAGTAAGGTTCAAAACCGTACTATTTTGACCACCTACTAAGTGCAAAAATATATGCTAGTGTGAGGGGCACCAAGATGAAGGCACAGTCCTTGCTGGAAGGAAGCTCAGAGCTCCACGGGAGAGACGCTCAATCTCGTGCATTAAATAAGCCAGTGCTACCGGAGCACACAGAGAGAGGGCGGCTGATGGATGAATCTGGTCGTTATTGTTACACCCTAGCTTCTTACAGGTTGTGTTTCCTGGATTTCTGCTGTAGAAACAGACAGAAACATCTAGGATTCTGTATTTTTTGAGGTGAAAGCTTTTGTCCGTACAAGATTCAGAAGACTGAACTCATTCAATCTCTACAGCAAACAGTGAGCACAGGTGCTGTTGTTATACCCATTTCACCATCAGCAGCCTGCCCATGTCACCCATGTGAGAAGCAGAACCGGAAGCTGAATCCACACCGTCAGGCTCCAAATCCTACTGCGTTTCTATTTCTTTCCTGAAGCAGATTTTGCATGTGCAGAGATTCTCTTTAAGGAGAAGGCAGTCAAAACCCACCCCCAGGCAAATGCAGAGCTGACTAGCACTGAGGGATTAGGGGAGTGGATTTCTTCCATGCTGAACCATGGCTATTTCAGGATGGGTGCAGAGAGAGAGAGGGCTGAACGTGGCACTGGAGGGGTGTGACCGGGAGGGCCGGAGGAGATTCCAAGAACATGAAAAGCCTCACGCCCAACCCTAAATGCATGGAACTCACTGCCCACTATCCCAGTCTAATCCAAAAGACCTCATTAAAATCACTCTTGCAAAGCTGCCGCTTCCTTCAGAGGGAAAGCCTGAGGACAGTGTGTGGACGAGCTGTCAGAGAGGCCTGTGCCATTATTTGTTGACACAACAGCAGAATCCTTCAAGTGTAGTGCTGGTCCTAGAACATCTCTGGCAACAGCTGAGTTGTAAGACAATGGAAATATTGTCAATGCCAGAAACCAGCCTATGGGAACTAAATAGACATTCTAGGCTCGGCACAGTCAACAGGGTGGAGAAAAGCATTTAAAAAATCAAATCGCAAACTGTTATTATGGACCTGATTAGTGACTTTGTTTTTTAAGTTACACGAAATAAATTAAGATGCTCAAAAGCAAAACATGTATTATTATAAAAAGCAACTTGTGGCTTCTAATTTCGAAATGGCACTACAGATTTATGTAGTTATTTTAGAGTCGTCGTATTTCAAAGGCATTGCAAGCCTTGGAGTGATCTTGGTTAAGCAATTTAATTACTCCGGGCTTTGGTTTTCTTTCCAGTTTAAAAAAAAAAAAAAAGGCTGAGTGGACTATAGTTTCTTGCCTGTCCTAAACCTCGGTGCCTTTGCACAGCTCTGTGGATTATTTCAGAAGGTTTCTAAGGTCTTTTGAAGCTGAAAAAATGTTAGAAATAAACATTTCTTGGCCGGGTGTGGTGCCTCATGCCTGTAATCCCAGCACTTTGGGAGGCCAAGGCAGGTGGATCACGAGATCAGGAGTTCCTAACCTGGCCAATATGGTGAAATCGCATCTCTACTAAAAATACAAAAATTAGCCAGGCATGGCGGCCCACGCCTGTAGTCCCAGCTACTAGGGAGGCTGAGGCAGAAGAATCGCTTGAACCTGGGAGGCAGAGGTTGCAGTGAGTTGAGATCGCGCCACAGGACTCTAGTCTGGGTGACAGAGTGAGACTCTGTCTCAAAATAAAATAAAATAAAATAAAATAAAATAAACATTTCTTTTCTAGTCTGCAAATAAATGTGAGTAGGGCAGAGACCATTTTACCTATATAATGCAATTCTTTTGTTACTCTGGATGAAAAAGCTTTTTTAATGTTTAATTTAGAGAAGTACTTCACATTTTAACTAAAATTATTTAATATTTTAAAACTTATTTTATTAAAATATTTATGAAACCTTTACTGTTAAATTGGGATGACTTATTTTCTAGTGGTTTTACAATAAACGCCTTGATTTGCTTTAGAAAATAAATAATTGTTCAACTCTGGGGAAAAAATTAACAAAAAGCACTAAAAATACACCCACATAATATGTAGGTAGCATGTGTCCCAAAATAAAAACTACAAGTGTTTGTTCAAGGCACAGATATTATAATTTTCATTAAACTGTAGAATTATTTTTCTCATAGAAAAACTATTTCACTTAAATGAGTCCTCCTGATCGTTAGTTTTCTAAAAAGGAATGTAACAAGCATGTTCAAAGCAGCAAAAACAACCACAAAGTCCATCAACAGAACAGATAAACAGTGTGGTTTATGTACACACTGGACACTCTATCAATAAAAATGAGTGAACCGTAGCTACACACAATAGCAGACAGGAATCTGGGAAGTGCAATGCTATGTGAGAAAGCAAGTCACAAAAAATACAGATAGTGTGATTCCATCTGTATAAAGTTCAGAAATGAGCAAAGCTCAACAATGTATGATTTGGGGATAACACATGGCAAAACTACAGAGAAAAGCTGAGAACTGACATACTGGTGACCTCTAATGGGGGAGAGACATGGACAGCATCAGGGAGGGAAACCCAAGCAACCCAGAAGAAATTTTCTTTTGTTTAAATTTCTTTTTTTTTTTTTTTGAGACAGAGTTTCGCTCTTGGATCTTGGTGCCCAGGCTGGAGTACAATGGCACGATTGGCTCACTACAACCTCTGCCTCCCAGCTTCAAGTGATTTTCCTGCCTCAGGCTTCAGAGTAGCTGGGATTACAGGTGCATGCCATCATGC
>CAUYLG010007067.1:0-14998 GCA_963573385.1 Cacajao melanocephalus | reverse complement strand
ACATTGTCTAGGTTGTAGTGGGAGTGACAGATCTTAGTTATTTATTACAGGGCGCAGGGGCCATGATGGAATCAGCTTGGGCTGTTTATCCGGTAAACAAAGGCTAGCAATTTTGGGCAGTTACTGATAAGGAAGGTGTGCGCCTTACTTAGACGCCAAGGTCAGCAGTTATTGTGAGGAGAATGGGGCAGCTGTTTCAACTTATTTAAAACACAACTTTGTCTTTTATAAAATAGTGTTTTTCAGGCTCTAATTTTAGGCCAGCTATAGCACACTTTTCAGAAAGACATTGGAATGTTACTTATAGGAGTTGATAATTATTTAGTATACAAAAGAATGTTTATCCTACATGTTCAGGCTATTGCAATGGAGGTGAAATATATTTATTGCCTATATGAAATATATTTATATGGATATATGCACAACTGCATAAAAATTCCTAACTAGGTAATTTAAAATGTACTAATTTTTTTATTTTTTTTCTCAGCCTCGTGAAAAGAAGGGAATGATAGCAAACGTTTGTTTTATGCTGAAGTTTATTTTCATGTGAAAAGTTCTCATCACTCTATTCAAGTTGCTGGAAGAACTTTAATATTAAACTACTTCATTAGTCTGCAGTGAAGATTGACAGATGACATGCAAAGCACCTTTCATTTATATAGTAAATGGTAGCCAGTGTTATTTTCTGTTCATTCATTCAACAAATATATAGTGTGCCCTGAGGATACAGCACTGGACAGAACAACAATTTCCGCCCTCATGGAGCTTACATTCTAGGAATGGACCACAGACAATAAACAATGATCATAATAAGTTACAGGATACTGTATAAGGTGATAGCAGAGCAGTGTGAAAGGGAAGATGGTACGGGTGGGAGGAAGGGAATACAATATTGAAAAGGAGAGCAAAGTCATCTTTATTAATAATTCAAGATTTTACCTTCTCTGTCCTCCTGCCCCTTTTCCTACACTTTCCTCTTGTCCCCAGCAGGAAGAGCTGCTCTCTCCGCTAGGCGTATTCTGAGAACCCAGGTCAGGCTGCAGCTGCGAAAGAAGAGGCTCAACCAGGGAGGAAAACGCTGAGTTACCACCAGAAAAGAGGCAACTTCCTAGCTGCAGCCGCCATAGAGGCCTGCCCACCTGTGCACCCATCCCCCTACCCAGTTCACAATGCAGCCTGCTTCTGCAAAGTGGTGCCATCAACGGGAAGATGTCCTCATTAAATTTTGTATTGAAGACAGTAAAGATGTTAACGTAAATTTTGAAAATTCCAAACTTACATTCAGCTTTTTTGGAGGAAGTGACAATTTTAAAGATTTAAGGAAAATTGACCCTTGTCACTGTGTTTATCCAAATGATTCCTTGCATCAAAGAACAGATAGATCAACTTTATATTGTTTACAAAAAGGAGAATCTGGCCAATCATGAGCCAAAGTTAACAAGAGAAAGGGCAAAGCTTAATTGGCTGAGTGTGGACTTCAATAATTGGAAAAGCTGGGAAGATGATTTGGATGAAGATGTGTCTAATTTTGATCATTTCTCTGAGATGATGAACAACATGGGTGGTGAGGATTTACCAGAAGTCAATGGAGCAGATGTCGATTCACAAGATAGTAATGAAAAAAATGCCAGATCTGGAGTAAGGAATATTGTTGTCACCTGGATTTTGAAAAAGAAAAGCAACTTTTCTGCAAGATTTCATAATTGAGAGAATTCCTGAGTTGACAGTTCTGAAGGCAGTTGCTGTATTTGCCTACTTTAACCCATTTGTCAACTTGTTTGTGTTTTTAAAGGCTTCACTGAGGGTTGATATGTACCAGTGTGTGGGCAAGTTGAAGTCAGCTAAGGCAGTAACCTTATGCACGAACATTCCCAGACTTCCATGATGTCCTAGGTAATTGATGTAGCAGTTGTGATAAATGAAATATATCATCTAAGTCTCCTTTTCTTCATAACGTAAATACTGATGTGATTGGAAGCTCTCAGCTCAGGCAAAGATAACTAAGTTCAGGGTATGGAATATGGACTCAAAAGCAGATGAAGCAAATTGGCTGACACCTTAAACTGGTAACCTGCTGTTCTTGTGATATATACTTCAGGACTATTCCACTAACGTTTAGATTTCAAAAAATTCACTTCACACAATTGTATGTAAGTGATCACTTGTCACTGTGCCAGATGTTTCGTAGCTAAAATGAGTAAACGCTGTAACATAGATGGTTTCTGAAGCCTGTATATTTGTATTGTTTGTCCCATAAGCTTCTAATTCTCTTAGTATGGAGGATGAAGGAAGCTATACATTGTTGCTTGAGACTCTGCAGCTTTAGACCAGACTTGTATTTGCACTGGAAGTATGGCAAATGACTGAAAAAATGTTAGTACGCTTTGGACTTTTAGTGTCCTTTTTTTTTATTCCGCTTGTACCGAGGCTGAAAACCTCAATTTATGTTAATGACAGTAGAGATATTTTTTACGCCTACATTCTTTCTAATAAACTGCTGGAAGACTTCTTGGATGTCCTTTTAAGTGTCTGGCTTACTGTAATTTTATGCATTTACCATTTTACTATAATGTATTTTTATATGAGGAAGAATTTAGGATTTTTCCTCTGAAAAAAAGTCTTGCTGCAATGTCACAGGAAGCCTTTTAGAAGTGGATCTGTAATAAAAAAGTTTAGATGCACTTTGCTGCAGTTGGAAAATAAAGCATTGTGATTTTATTGAAATAAAACCAACTGTGTTTTCCTCCTCTAAAAAAGATAATAATAATTCAAGATTTGAACAAAAACAAGATTTGAACAAAAACTTGAAAGAGGTGATGAAATTGTTCACCTCTACAACAATATTCATGACTTGGACTAGATATGCAAGTTCATATACAATGCAAATTGATCTGCTGCTTTGAACAACTTGAATTTATACTTATAAATCAAATTTATATTAGTCAGTGTTCTTCATACAAGACAGTATGAGTATGGCCATAGAAATCTAGCAAGGTGAATTAACACTTTAATCATAATATATTAGATTCTTTTTGTTTTTTGAATTACCAAATTTCATCAGAAGTTTCTGAAAACAATCTATTGTGAAGAGTCATTTGAAAGAGTTAAAAAAAATCAAAAATAATTATAAGAATTTTCCTGACCTTTACCTCTAATAGGAATATTGTGGCAGCTTTGTACTAAATTACCCCACTCCTGAAAACCAATCAGAGTTACCAAAAAAGGCACACTTTCAGTGAAACTAGAAGAGAGATAAATCTAACAAATTATAAATATTCCCTCCCAGAAAGAGACAGCACTATGAGAAGAGGAAGCACCTGTGAGGAAATCAATCTCCAGGTAAGGCAGAAAGAAATTTCAGATATAAAGAGTGGGGCCCATAAGTGGCAGAAGTCAGTAAGCCGTCAGTAACACTTAACGGCTGTGCTGAGATCCTCTTTCAGGAATCAAAGATTTGTAATCCAGCTGTTGAAAGCCCTGCTGGGAAACAGCACCCAGCTGTCAGCCATCTTCAAGGATTACCTTAGCTGAATAAAGCCACCTAAGGTATACCCCTAACACAATGGCTATTATCAAAAAAAAAAAAAAAAAGAAAGAAAAAAAAGTGTTGATGAGAATGAAGAGAGATTGGAACTCTTGTGTATTGCTGTTGGAAATGTAAAATGGTGGAGCTATTATGAAAAATGATATGGTGGTCCCTCAAAAAATCAAACATAGAATTACCATGTGATCCAAGAATTCTACTTTGGGCATAAATCCAAAAGTATTGAAAGCAGGGCTTGAACACATCTCTATATACCAATGTTCATAGCAGTATTATTCAAAATAGTCAAAAGGTAGAAACAACTCAAATGTCCATCAACAGATGAATGACTAAATAAAATGATGGGTAAATATACATGCAATGGAATATCATTCAACTGTAAAAAAGCAAAGAAAATTCTGACACATGCTATGAAATGGATAAACTTTGAAGACATTACATTAAGTAAAATAAGCCAGACACAAAAGGTCAAATAAGGATTCTACTTATATAAGAAATCTAGAATAGTTAAATTCACAAAAGCAGAAAATAAAAAGGTGTTTTCTAGGAACTAGGGGAAGGGGAAAACATTATTGTTTAATGGATATAAAGTTTTAGTTTGGAAAGATGAAAAAGTTCTGAAAATAGACAATTGTAATGATACTTGATATCAATGTGAATGTACTTAATGCCACTATACAGCATATATATTAAAGAATTAAAAATTTTATGTCCATTTTATGTTGTATCTATTTTATCACAATAAAAAGTCAGTATCTTTTACCAAGTTTTGTTCATTGTTTTAACGAAGCAAAAATTTATATAGGTTTTTTTTTTTTTTGCTTTTTAAAAATTTTTAACTTTTATTGTAGATTCAAGGGTATGTGTGCTGGTTTGTTATATAGGTAAACTCATGTGACAGGGATTTATTATACAGATTATTTTGTCACCCAGGTACTAAGCCTAGTACCCAATAGCTACTTTTTTCTATTCCTCTCTTTTCTCTTACCCTCCACCCTCAAATGGGCCCTAGTGTCTGTTGTTCCCCTCTGAATCCATGTGTTCTCATCATTTAGCTCCCACATATAAGGGAAAACATGCAATATTTGGTTTTCTATTCCTGTGTTAGTTTCTTCCGACTCCATCCATGTTCCTGCAAAGAATATGATCTTATTCTTCTTCTGAGGCTGTGTAGTATTCCATGGTGTATATGTATCACATTTTCTTTATTCAGTCTACCATTGGTGAGCATTTAGGATGATTCCATGTCTTTGCTATTGTGACTAGTGCTGCAATGAGCATATGAATGCATGTATCTTTATGACAGAACAATTTCTATTCCTTTGGGAATATACCCAGTAATGGGATTCCTGGGTCAAACTGTAGTTGTGTTTTTAGCTCCTTGAGGAATTACCACACTGCTTTCCACAATGGTTGAATTTTATACTCCCACCAACAGTGTATAAGCATTCCCTTTTCTCGGCAACCTCACCAGCATCTGTTATTTTTTGACTTTTTAATAGTAACCATTCTGACTGGTGTGAGATGGTATCTCATTGTGGTTCTGATTTGCATTTCTCTAGTGATCAGTGACGTCGAACTGTTTATATGCTTGTTGGCCATATGTATGTCTTCTTTTGAAAAGTATCAGTTCATGGCCTTTTCTGCGTTAACTCTGGCAACATTAATGTGCCAGATTGAGGGTTTCTTTTTTTAAAGATTATATCATGTAACTTAATTTTAAATATTTTTTTATTTTCCTGGTACGTGAAGGCTAAAAAATATAAATAACTGGTTTGGATTGGAAATATCCATCATAATATAGAAAAAATATACTAGATATCAATAAAAATCCAGGTTGTCTTTTAAACAGTTACCAGGAATAATTATATATCCATTATAGTAGTACTAAACTTTCCACAAAGGAGATAATTTTGATTGTAGTTAAACTATTATGTGGAAAAAGGAAATTTTTAAGATTCTTTTTATGAAAGAAGTACATTGATATAATATCTAACCCAAAAATGTCATGAGAAAGAAAACAACAGTTTAATCAGTTTATTAATGTTAATTAAGAATATATCATAGCCAAATGAGTTTTATTTCACAAACACAAAGATGACTAAATACTAAAAAAAAATTTATTCCATTTAGATATTCAGAGAAAAATCATAGAATTATTTCTAGTGATGCTAAAAAAGCCCTTGAACAACAATTCAAAAAATTATTAGTTTAAAAAAATTTCATAGAATATAAATCAAGAGATATACATTAGGCCAAACACCAACATCATATGATAGAGGCAGAAACATTCCTCCTAAAGTCCAAAAGAGAAAGTAAGAAATTATACCCATTATGACAACTACTGTATAACTTCGGACTGGAGGTGTTAGCCATTACAATTACCTGATTGTTACTCATGTAGTCAAAGGAGATGTTCCTACTGGCTGGGTCTATGAAATATGACCACTTCTATAACTGAGAGAGGAGAGGGGCTATTAGTCTCACTCAACCAAATGGAATGATTTTACTCCAAACAGAGGGAGTATCAGAAAGCAGATAGACGGAAGAGTTTAGGCACACACAACCAAAGTGTCTTCATGTTACTTCCGCTACTCTAATTCCTCACTGGCTCCCTACCTACCTAGAAAATGATTCAAAGTATATTTCTCGTCATTCATCTTCACCTTCTACTTTCGTACATTACAATTTAGTAGCTCAGAAATATTTGGGCTGTGACTTGCCCCTTAGAGAAAACCCCCCAAAGTTGACCTTGGATGAGGTTATTTGGATTCCGCTACGCCCAGGACCATAAAATTGTGTCCTGAAACCCAAATAACCTGCAGCCTAATTTTGTACTGCTTGTGGGTTAAGAATGGTTTTTATATTTGTAAATAATTGGAAAAAAAAAGAAAAGTACTATTTTGTGATGCAAAGACTATTTTCAAAGTTTAGTGTTCATACATAATGTTTAATTGAAACACAGACACAGTCATTCATTACACACTATCCATAGGTGTTGCTGTGGTACCATGGCAGAGCTGAGTAGTGGTGACAGAGATGTTATGGCCTGAAAACCTGAAAATATTTACTATCTAGTACTTTACAGAAAGATTTTGCCAGCTCCTAATCTAGAGACACACAATCCCCTCATCATGGCTGTGTCCGCAAGTTACAATTCTATGAATTTCATATGACTCCTTTCTCATTGCTGAAAATGCCAAAATGCTGGACATGTTTAAGTGCAAAAATAAGTTTATTTAATTTCATTAGCTTTTGCTGAATTGTTGACTGTAGACTCATTCTATGATCTTCTATCCATATCAACTTCCATATTGCCTTAAACTAATAGAGTCTTTTCCCAGATCTAGTTTTCCAATAACAATTACATTACCATTTTCAAATATGAGAGCACTAAGCATATTTAATTTGAGTTTTAGGACATCAACAAACGTCAACCTCTGATTCTTTTCACATCTGTTTTGTAAGCCAGGGCATTCTGTGATTTATCAGTGGTAGCTTTTTTCCCTTATGTATTGCTATGATTGTAAACTGGAATGTCTTAGGTCAGGTAGAACTCGAAGTTTATTTCTACAAATATGGGATTCTCAGTGTATGATATTGGGTTAAGTGGAAACCATTTTTCCCTTTTAAAGTTAAGGTTGGCATTCTCAGTCCTCTTTCCCTTCTCTAGCTGTGACTTCCTTCTTACAATAAGTGATCAAAGACATTCCTCTGTGAAGGACAGCAGTGTAGGAGCCGGTGAAGGAGACTGTCCAGAACTTCCCACTCATGCAGTCTAAGTCTCTAGTGCAGAAGCTTCAGCGCTCCTCCCAGACCTCGTAGCTCAAGGATTTCCCTTGCTGCAATATTCCAAGGATAGTGGTCTTATGTCTTGGGGTTGATGCCAAAAGACTCGCATGGATGATGGAGGTCTGAACCTTCCCCAAGTGGGGAATGATGAGCTGGGGGACCCACAATGACAAGAAAACCCTTCCCTTGTGGCACCACGTCTGCTGAGTACAAACTCCATGAAGCCAATGTCAAGGAGTCAGAAATACCATCAGAGGAGGGGTACTGTGACTTTACTAGTAGACCAAATGAGAACTGTTACTGCTGTCAACTTCGGTGACAAAATGAACAAAGAAAGAAAGGTACCCTTTGTGGTGTCAGCATTGTAGTAAGCAGAAAATCTTTAAGGCTCCTTAGAACATCCTGGTTGCTGGCAGCCATTTCTTTAAGACCTTATATATATGCATTAAAAAAGCAAAGAAAGCCCTAACCAAAATAATACTACCCACTTAGATATTGCTGCAATTAATATTTTTCAGTCTTCGTGGACTTCTTGCATTCTGGTAACCTGGTGCTCACAAGCCAAAATAATGAAAGTGGCCTATCTTCAAACAATTGAAATTTCAAACTTGCTAAAATTTTATTAAAGATGCCTAATTTATTAAAGATTAAATATGAGCATTAAATCAGAAGTTGTTCCAGGGTCTGCAGTTATGGACTATAATAACAGAAAACCCGGCCAGGCATGGTGGCTTATGCCTGTAATTCCAGCACTTTGGGAGGCCAATGCACATGGATCACTTGAGGCCAGGAGTTCAAGATCTGCCTGGCATACATAGCAAAACCTGTCTCTACTACAAATATAAAATTAGCTGAGTATGGTGGCTCATGCCTGTAATCCCAGCTACTCGGGAGGCATGAGAATCACTTGAACCTGGGAAACAGAAGTTGCAGTGAGCCAAGATTGTGCCACTGTCCTCTAGCCTGGGTGACAAGTGACACTGTCTAAAAAAAACAAAAACAAAAACAAAAAACAAACAGTTAATAGAGATGGTCTGTCTTTATCATGGGATCAAAAATTGCCAATTTTGGGGCAACATTAAATCTTACCAATTTGGGAAGTAATATAAAAATTGAAAATGATGGTTGTCATGTCAACTAGGGCCAGACAGAAAACTAAGTGAATGACAATAGTTGGGTCCAGGATGCATCCCCTAAAATGACTGAAAATGAATCCAAAGGTCAAATAAGTTTTTGCTGGGAATAATATGGGATCCCAGGGAATTTAATGTACTGGGAAACATGGAGGAAAAACCAAACTACAATGAGATTTATTTATAACACATCATCTAATAATGAAACAAATTTGGAAGATTAATCAATGATGCAGCCACCTATTGCCTTTTCAGAGGAAAACAGGCTACTCAGATTTGGGTAGAAATCTTGGAATAACCAGATACGGATGTTGCTCTACTCTCAGAGCCAGATGATAATAAGAATGTATTGGCTGAAGCTTGGTCTAATTAAGATGGAGGTGATGATAGAACGTCACATGATTTTATAATAAATATGGTTTAACACCTGACACTTCAAGTGACTTCAAGTATTAATTGGTATCAGATGCTTCAAATGATTTCAAGTATCAGTTGATACCAGGTCCTTCAAATGATGTCAAATATAGATTATTGCCAGACTCTTGGCCAAAACAAGAAACTTGGGGAACATGGTGAATCATTTGTGTTAGGCTGTTCTTGTGTTGCTATGAAGAAATGCCTGAGACTGGGTAATTTATAAAGAAAAGAAGTTTAATTGGCTCATGGTTCTGCAGGCTTTACAGAAGCATGATGCTTGCATCTGCTTGGCTTCTGGGGAGGCCTTAGGAAGTTTACAATCATGGCAGAAGGTGGATGGGGAGGGGGTATCTCATATGGCAAGAGTGGAAGCAAGAAAGAGTGTGAGGGTGAAGAGGAGGTGCCACACACTTTTGAACAGTCAGATCTCTTAAGAACTCATTCACTATCATACTCTCATGAGGATATTACCAAGTCATGAGGGATCTGCGGATCTGCCCCCATGACCCAAACACCTCCCACCAAGCTCCAGCTCCAACACTGGGGGTTATATTTCAGCATGAAATTTGGGCACAACAAATATCCAAACTATATCACCATCTCTAATCATGAATAAGTTAAAATGCCATCATTGTAGCTCTGCAGCCAAATGCAGGCAAACACTAAAAAGGCACTTGCTTATTCATACAGGAGTGAGATCATTTAGCTGTGATATTTTTACACTTGAAGAGAACACGTAAAAAGATGTTTCTTGGTGCATAAGAAGGATAAAAATGCAAATGTATGGTGTGGAAGAAGATCACGTGGGCAGCCAGTGTTGGAATAAGATGTGGATCTTGACCCTATGGTGTTTGTGTAGACTGTACAGATAAATCACAACCAGGAGGGCAAGAAAGTGTAGACGAGAGACAGGATACAGAATTCCCCCAGGATAAAGACTATGAGGAGAATGAAGTAGGAGAAGCTGATGAAAAGCAGGTTGATGACGGAGATCAGCATGATCCATCTCAATGGGATGAATTCGCAGATGTTTGTATGTCTCTAGATATTTAACTGACCCACTGTATTCCTCAAGGATACTGCATTTGGACATGACAAAAATTGACAGTATGGATTGTTGAACTTAAAGGCTTACAAAATGTGGTACATGCTAGATGGTAGTTATGTTGCTATGAGAACCATATGAACAAAGCCTTATAGCCAAAAAAAATTTTTAATATTTGCACAAGACTGTACAGCAAACAGCCCTGTGGTTGAACTACATGGAGTCCTCATATATTCAGTCAGATATCAAACTAAAATGTTTTTTATTTATAGGATGTACAGTAACTATTTGGGTCTTATGAAAATATAGTACCTGCCCACATAGAGCTCATATTCGTGTGCTACTCTAACATGACTGATGGAAGTACAGTGACAGTTGGCCCAATCACTCAGTTCATCAAACTACGCAGGCTAGTATGTACTAATAGAGTCATGTTTCTATTTTCACTTTTATTAATTTTATTTTTAGTACAGACTTTCAGTAAGGGGCATTTTCAAACTCATTGGTTCCATTTTCTTGTATTTTCCATTAGAATTTGCTTCATAACTTCAACCAAGTCTCTTCCAGTCTTACTTATTATGTCTCAGTTATGTGCTAACGGGCATGTTTTTCAGAACTGAAGAGGTAATTTACTGGAATGAACTAACTGACGTCCTTCATTCCTTCTTTCCTTTTTGACCTGAATTTTACTACCCCCCAAATGAAAAATGATGTTGCAAATTTACTGTGGTGAAGTTGAAAAATATCACTAAAATAATTCATAGTAACTTTCTCCTGCTGCTCTAATCTGATAAATTGTTACTATACAGTGTTTTCTGACATGGTACTTGATTTTGGTTGTTACTTTGGTGCTATTCTTGCAGGTCTTTTCTTATTTTTGCCAGTGTACTATACCTCAGTCCCATTTGGAAGACCTGATGGTAAGAAAAGTCATGTAAATACTAAGTAAAATTATTTGTTTTACGATTTATCCACCATGTACAATTTGGTTAGCTTGTTATGCAGCATAAGTGAAATATCAGGTTTTTACCCTGTGTTCTTTTTAATCATTAAAATTAATAAAAAATGTGTGTGTTGGGGGGAGGACATTCCTCCATGAAAATTGAGAGAAGGTCCTGGTAAAGAGATTTGCTTCTTTATTTTCTAGGAATATCTAGTCTTCTTAGAGTTGACTGGTCACATCTGGAATGAGGTGCTTCCTGAGAAATTTCTGGATCTCCTTCCAAGAATGTTCCTGTGCAGCTGCATGTGGGATCACCTCTCCTCCCCAGTACATCTTCAAATCATGCATGATTGAGGCACAGCACAGAGGGGAATAGGGAGGCTCTATCAGGTGGCCTGCCCCAGGGTAAGATAGCAGGGTCCAGTTGTTCTTCCCATGTCTCTTCAGCTGTCCTATGGCTTGTTCAGCATGTGCTTTGCTGTTGAGATTCTTATCATCTTCTCCCACAATGAAGAGGAGATGCCCCTGGGCCTCTTCAATGGGAAAAAAATATTGACCGGCCCCAACTTGAGTTTCCTTAAAAATCTGATGGAACTCTACTAACCCCAAGGCATTGGTGGATATTAATTGTGGAGAATAGGGAAGGGGTGGATAGATCTGACCACGATATACCTGTGGAACGCCAAAACTAAAGTTGGCCCCATTAATAAGTACCGCGGCTGAGACTTGTTTTAGATGAATAGCCATAGACAGTCCAATCGCTGCTCCTTTACATACAGAGACTATCCCTACGCCTGAGCCGAAGACCTGAAAAAAAATAGAAACGAGAAATTATTCTATCCTTCTTTTAGGAAAACTCCACAATCTCAAAAAACCAAAGAACTTCAAAAGCAAGTATGAATCCCACCCACAACCCTAGCTATAGAATTCTGGAATATATAATATGTGTTCAAAAGAAATACTCCAAAAACATGTCAAGCTTTACCGACTGTATATTATGGATTCAGTATTGTGTTTGGTTCTGAGTTTAACATGCCCTAAAGAAATGCAAATGTAGTAGGGAGAATGAGAAATGGCATGTGACTATTGTGAATAATGTGGTCAGGGTACAGTGACTGGTAAACTTTCTTGCACCAGTTCTGAGCTACCTTTAGAGGAAAGGGCACCTTGTAGGAAGGGATTGAGAAGGAAAGTGAGATCAGTAGGGTAGAGCATGGAAACTTCAACAGAGGATTCTAGATTTGCTTTGGGTTTCCCAAAAGTTTTCTTATTTTGGAGAAAAATGTCATAAAGAAGGCTTGGCTCAGCTTCCTCCCTCATTGTCAGTCATCAAATAAGCATCCTTAGATCCTTCACCCTACAGCAAGCACTGGTAATCACAGAGAAGAAAGGAACAATCTGTTGTCATTAAGGAACTCACTGCCAGATGGAGAGAAAGGAGGGAAAAAATACAACCATGATTAAAGTATCATAAATTCTGTGATATAAGAATGCATATAAGCCAGGCTGCCAACCCAGATTAGGAGGGAATAATGGCAGGATCAAAGAAAGACTCTCAGAGGAAACGGGCTGCAAAATGGGTCTTCATATCAAAAATGAAAGCCAAGCCGTGGCAACATAGTGAGACCCCATTTCTACAAAACTAAAAAAATTAGCTGGATGTGGCAGTGTGTGCCTGCAGGACCAGCTACTCAGGAGGTTGAGGTGGAAGGATCACTTGAGCCCAGGAGTTCAAGGCTTCAGTGAGCCATGATTGTGCCACTGCACCGCAGCCTGGGCAACAGAATGAGACCTTGTCTCAAAAAATAAAAACAAAAAGAAAGCCAATAACAAGGAATGGTATTCTATGCTGAGTATAGAAGACACTGTTAGTTGCCTACACAGGAGCCACTCTCTACAATTTCAAGGCTAATATGACCTTGATTTTGTGCAGTATAGCAATATATCCAGCCCCAAGGGACAAATTCTGATGGATCCTAAACTATTTCCCTTTCTCAGCCCCTCTTCTAACGCCAACATATTCTACCTAAAGACTTTGTTTTTGACCCGTGCAAAATGACACAGAATCATGAAGAGAAAGCCTATGTTTATAGTCATTCTTTTCAGACTAAGATGCTGGCCTGTTGACTTAATTCCTGAAACTGCCAAAGTCATTTTGTGACCTTCAGAATAAGGCTAGAAAATTGCAGAAATGTCAATGTAATATCCTTGATCAAAAACTACACTGAGTTTCTAAACCAAAGTTTGAACCACCTATCACCAAACCTGTTATGTAAGAGAATAAGATGCCTTATGTTGATATTGTTTAAGCCACCATCAGCCACTTTTCTGGAAAATGTAGCCAAAACATTCCTAATGTATTCACCATGGGAGAAACACATGCAAAAACTGAGAGGCAATGAAGAGCAAGGCATTTAGAGGAACCACAAGTAGTTCCTCATTACTTGATTTTAGAGTATAAGGTGGGAAATAACATAAGAAGTCTGGAACAGAAAACACCAACTTTGTAGTGCATAGCTTTGAAAGATGTATTATTAAGCATCTTCAGTTATTTTCCTAACTAAGGAGGAGAATTAGGACAAATGTTAAGATGGGCATAAGATAAGACTGAATAAGTATGCAGAAGTCAGATCATAGGAAGTTTTGTCTAACATGCTAGGAAGCCTGGCCTGTATCCTGTAATAAATAGGGAGACTGTTTAGCCAAGTGAGTAAAATAGCTGTGCTCTAGGAAGGCCCGTCTTACAACTCTGACTTGCACAAATGGAGGCAGAAAAGCCATAGCTTATTTCACTGGCATAAGCAGGAAATTATGATGTCCTGAACTAAGCTAACACCAGTAAAAATGAAAAGAAAGCCACATGTGCAGAGTTATTTTTGAGTATTGAGTGTATTGCTCCCGTTTACCAATTTGGTTGGGAATTCAAAAGAGAAGGAGTTACAGAAAATTATTGCTTGTGCCACAAAATAAAGCTCTGATTCTCTTTGAGCACTGGCTCCTGGTGAGGACAGAGTCTGAGAGAGAAGCATTACTTTTCTAAAACCTTTGTTAACTTCCTGTATTTATTTTAATTGATCTCCTATATTTTAAAGGCATTTTATAAACCAATGTTTGGGATATTTTCTCTACCACTTAGAAATACATGAATCAATGTACATTAATGCCAAACCGATGGAAATGTGAGATATTCTTAGGGGAAGAGGGAAAAAAACTAAACAAATTGAATGAGTTATATATACTTTCTATTTCCTACCCTGCATATTTAAGAGGGGTGGCTTAAATCAATTAAAAGGTCCTTTCCAGCTCTGAAATTCTGTATTTTTTTAATTTTAATTTTTATTTATTTATTTATATTTTCATTTTTTGAGACTGAGTCTCACTCTGTTGCCCAGGCTGGAGTGTAGTGGCGCAATCTCGGCTCACTGCAACCTCTGCCTCCCAGGTTCAAGCAATTCTCCTGCCTCAACCTCCTCAGCTGGGACTACAGGCGCCCACGACCACATCCGGCTAATTTTTGTATTTTTAGCAGAGAGGGGTTTTGCTATGTTGGCCAGGCTGGTCTTGAACTCCTGACTTCAGGTGATCTGCCCACCTCAGCCTCCCAAAGTGCTGGGATTACAGGCATGAGCCACTGTGCCTGGCCTAATTTTTAGTTTTAATTGACAAATAATAATTATACATATTTATGGGGACAATGTGATATTTCAGTGCATATATATGTGGTGGAATGAACAAATCAGGCTGATTAACATGTCCATCACCTCACAAACTTATCATTTCTTTGTGGTAAGAACATTTAAAATCTAATCTTTTTTTTTTATTGCATTTTAGGTTTTCGGGTACATGTGAAGAACATGCAAGATGGTTGCATAGGTACACACACGGCAGTGTGATTTGCTGCCTTCCTCCTCATCACCTATATCTGGCATTTCTCCCCATGCTATCTCTCCCCCACGCCCCCCCCCCCCCCGGGGGGGGGCGGGGGGGGGGCGGGGGGGGGGGGGGCGGGGGGGGGGGGGGGGCGGCGGGGGGGGGGGGGGGGGAGGCGGGGGGGGGGAGGGGCGGTGGGGGGGGGGGGGGGCGGGGGCGCGGTTGGGGGGGGTCCGTGGTGTGCGGAGCGGTGG
>CAUYLG010007066.1:0-16521 GCA_963573385.1 Cacajao melanocephalus | reverse complement strand
CTTCAGTTTGACTTCTGTGGAGGTGGGGCCCGCCAGGCCTTATGGTCTGCTTCCTTGCTTTCAACTCTGCCGCTCTCTGTGGGACTGGTCTGTCCCGCTGGCCTTAGTCCAAACTTCCCCCCAGGTTCCTGTGACAATTTGACCCGCCTGGCGGGAGCCGCTGCTCAGATTTGCATCGACTACACACAGCGCCCCACCCTCTGGCAGGGCTCTAGTGGACCCTGGGTTGTAGGAGAAATGAGGTAAGCACAGGATACGAAACGGAGCACTGAGGGGGTAAGTCCCCCGACCCTCCAAGGCGGCTCGTTTCAAGTGGGGACGCACCCCGCCTCCCCGCCTTGATTTGCCCCCCTGGGCGGCTCTCGCCCTGTGGCTCCTTCCCTGGGCTATTTTCAGTGCCCTGTCAGTCCCACCAAAACGGACCCAGCACCTGGTTTGGAATCGTGAAGTCCTCTGGCCTTCTGTGTCTGGTTTGCTGGGAGCTGCATTCTGATGTTGTCTTCTCTCGGCCATCTTGGCGCCCCGCTACTTTTTAAGGTTCTTAATTTGCAAAGTAGCATGTAAACTAACATAAAGTAGCATGCAGTGAAGCTTATCATTATTTTATTTATTTTGGCCATGTAATTAAAAAACAGTGGGTGCATAGTAGTTGTATATATTTATGGGGTACACGAGATGTTTTGACACGGGCATGCAAATGTGAAATAAGCACATTGTGGAGAATGGAGTATCATGATTTTTTAAATGAAATTAATCTCTTTTAAAATAGCAGCACTATTTATCCAATTGACTAAGAATGTACTCAAATTTTAAAAAGAAAATAAAAATTTTGTGATTTTTCATTCACAAGACATTGTAGAAGGCACAGGACATGATTATCTCAAAATTTTTGTGACAAGATATAGAAACTTTAGAATATTCAGAAAGAATTATAAAATACTAACACAAAAGAAAAATAGGTTTCCCTAGTAAACTTTAACTTATTCATTTAAAAATTTCCCCATTTCTTCTCACCAAAGATAAATGCATAATTATTCTGAATATTTCCTCAGAGCCCAGCTTCTTACAATATATAAGCGTGTACTTTTTCTCATTCAACTCACAGATGTAGCCTACCTGTTTTTTAATACTAACTCTTAAAACTATTTCTTTTTTGACAGAAAATAATAACAAACTTAGATTTTTTTCCCTTTAAGCACTCATAGTTCTAACGATATATTTTGGTATTGAGAAATTAATTATAAACCAAGAAAAGACCATGGTTTATTTGTATTAGTTCCTCAGTTCACAGTACAAGTTAGGAAGATTTTTTGTTAAAGATCTTAGATCGTAATCATATTTTTTCTACAAATCTCCCCACAATAGTACTTAATCAGCTAGGAGCTTCTGCTATTCCTTATCTTCCTCTGCGCTAAAGTTACACATTTTTATGTCATTTAAATAAAATAGGCCTCAGCTCATTTCCTCATTGAGCAGATATTTTAGGTGCCTACTATGTAACAGACATTGCATTTAAAAGCAATAAGTGGGGAAAAGTCTCTTTCCTTGAGAATCCTCAGTCCAGTAATTTTTAAGTAATTTCACCAATTTTACAAATTAAATAAACAACTTTATTTAAGAAGTAGCATACAGTGGGCTCTGCCTCTAACATGAAAACTGGAAAAATTGAACAATCTCTTGATGAGAAACCAGTTAACTCATGACTGAGCCAAAAACAGCTTCATTGTTTCATTCAAATATTCTGGAAATTTCAAAAATGACGGAATTCTTAGGCTCATGTGCAAGTAAATTATAAAGGAAATTGGAAACTGAATTAACTTTTCTGAACACCTTCTATTTGCTTGACATAATATAAATACTCACACATAAAAGCATGTATTTATATGGCAAGTGTTGTTCCAAACAGCTTATATATATAACCCATACCATCAACACAATAATTCTAACAGATAAGTACTTATTGTTTCATTTTTTTCAATGTAAAACAACAGAAACACAGAATAATTTGCCCAAGGTCATGTAAGTAGAACATGACTGAGCCAGGATTTGAACCATGACACTCTAGCTGTAGAATCTTTGGTTTGATGTATCACCTTTTAAATATGAAGAATGTAATACTTCCAGAGGTTTGAGAACTTACTTACATCCAGAGCTGACAACGAGCAATACAAATCCATGTTTTGCTGACTTGAAAGCTGTGTCCCCTTTCTTTTACATTTCACAGAAATTTTTAATTATCTGTATCATGTTTTCCTTCTCTATTTCAACAGAATGGAATTAAAACTGAGTGATATTAAACCTCTGTTTCCTATTTACTGAATTTTTGATCATAGTAAATAGGAAACAGAGGTTTCATAGCACTCCGTTTGAACCTCCTCTGTTATCAGAAAAGGTTCTGGTTCTTGAAGTCTATCAGCAAATTCCTAAAGGGTGAATAAAACTATTACAGAAAAACTATTTGAAAAGAGTAGTGACATGTGACCAGAATAGTTCCTGACACTTAGAAGATACTCAATACATATTTATTGAATGGTCAGGTTCCTATAGAATGGCAACACAGAATATCACCAAAGAACCAGTAATGAGCTAAGAGACTGCCTGGAAATAAATGAAGTGTTATTCTAGTTTTCCATGGGAACAATTTCCTTTTTAAATTTGTTATCAAATTGAAAAATGTTAAGGAGTAAAAAGTGGTTACTCCTAAAAATACGAACTAGGCCCTTTGGAATCCGGAGGGTTTTTCTATGTTTCCTCAGGGGAATTCTGTTATTTTAAAATAAAGAGCTTAATTTTATATTGGAAGATGTTATTCTTTTTTGGCTAGTTCTCATCTTTCCCAACTCCAGAAAAGCAGTCTCCTACAATGGTCAACATCCTTCACAGTATTACATATCAAAATCCAATAGAGCCTGCTCACTTTCTGCTGTAGTCCTGGGTCTGTGGTTCTAAAGATAATTATCCTGGATGTGCAGCTATCCTAACCCAGGAAGCAACAGATATACCTAAAGAGATAACTGTCCAATTTCCATCCCAGTTTATTTTCCACATAGTCTTATTACCATCTACTTTCTCTGAATACCTTTATATGCTTCTGAATGTGTACTAGTTGTAGATAATAAGAGTAAATATATAACATGTTCTTATTTTTTGAAAATACAGATATCTGAATGCAGTATATTCATTGTTCACATCTACTGAGTTTCTGATGCATTACAGTTACTTCTGTGTATACTTATAAGTACAATATCTGAGTGTGTTTGGAGTTTGTTAATGTGCATGTGCTCATACACTTGGGTCTCCAAATAAGGAATTCTTATTTTCTGAATGACTTGAGTTATAGCACTGTCTTTTTCTGGAAGACCTTATTATTTGTGAGATAGTTCCTCAGAAAGTGGACACACACACACACACACACACACACAACTTCCCCTTGCCACCTTTCTCTTCCCAAGTCTTTTTGGGGAGGATGAGCAGTGTACTTCCAGACAGTCTAAGGTCTCTTTTGTGCCTGGAGACTCTACTTAGCTTGCTAGCTCTTCCTTAATATTCTCCCAGGATCCCCTTGAGCCCTGGAAAGGCCAGATACGTTCCTGAAGGCTGCATCTCTTGGGAAGTCCCTTGTGGATAGAAGGGAGTTTGTCTCCTCCTGTAGCTTGAAAGCAGGAAGAAGCACAAATAGCTCCATTCTGTGCCTTCTTCAAGCAGAGACATGAACCAGACTTGCCCAGCAACTCTCTAGGCTTATGGACATTGTTCTCCTTCTCTTGGTCTACATGATTTCTTCTCTTTTCTCAGTGCAAGCTGGCCATCCTTGACAGAGCTAAGTAGAAAAAGGGTTACATTCCTGAGAAAATGGTGAGTTGAAAAAAAGACTCAGATATTTCCAAAGGAGAATTTAGCCATCTTATTTATTTTTATGAAGGAAAGTAGGGAATAATTGAAGATAAATTGTATATAAATTACTGATTCATCCAAAATTTTATTTCATTGATTTTTAAAAATACTTTGTCATCTTTAAGCCTATAGTGAGTAGTGATACAAG
This sequence comes from Cacajao melanocephalus, assembly GCA_963573385.1. Taxonomy (NCBI): domain Eukaryota; kingdom Metazoa; phylum Chordata; class Mammalia; order Primates; family Pitheciidae; genus Cacajao; species Cacajao melanocephalus. Next base: position 12,479 of record CAUYLG010007066.1, on the reverse strand, counting down.
TTATAGATGGAGAGGAATTTAGTATGTACATAGATTCATTCCAGTTCGACAAAATTTTTTTCAGCATCTATGTATATCTAGCCATATGAAATATGTTAAGGGTTCAGAAATATAGTGTCATATGGATTCTCATGTCATTTTAAGACTCTATCGTGATAACTTACTCTAAGTGAAATAGACCTGGTTATGAAAATATCCCCAAGGTTTGTTCTAAAGATGACTTAACGCTTGACCAACTCTGCCTTGCAAAGTGCAGATTCCAAGTCTACTTTGACTTAAGAGACAAAAAGAGAGAAAACGGCATACAGGATGGAATTAATGGACTGGTGTAGATGAATGAATATGTGTATGTGAGAATTAGAGGGTAGAACATAGGCATGTGAGTAAGCATGTGTACTTTTATGTTAAATAAGAGCAGGGGCTGACAAGATGATGTCTGCAGGGTCAGATGGCTTATAATATTTTTCCTCCTGCTACACTTTTTCTATTTTTAATTAATATGTATATAATTATACATATTTGTGGGGTACATAGTGATATGTTGATTCATGCATATAATGAACAGTGATCAGATCAGAGTGATTAGCATATTCATCATCGCAAACACTGACAATTTTTTAGTCTTGGGAACATTCAGTATCCTCCTAGCTATTTGAAACTATGTATCATATTACTGTTAACTATAGTCATCCTACAGTGCTATAGAACACTAGAATTTCACTTCTAGTGATAGTGCCATAGAGCAAGAAAAATTCTTTTTCTGTTGTCCTGGTTAGTTAAAAAATTGCATCACATTATGTGACCACATTTATTTTCAATTTGAAATCCTGAAATAAACTGCAAAAATTAATCATGCTCAAAATGAGACCCACAGAAAGAAATTAAGCCACTTTTCCTAAAGGACCTAGATGGAAATTAAGTTATGTCAAACTACAAGTCATGATTTTGGAAAGTAATAAAGAGTATAAAGGATCAGGGATATGAAATACATATTTTTTTCCTAAAGTCTTCAAAGCCAACTCACAGTAGAAACAGAAAGGTGCAGAGGGGTTCACTACATAGCAGCTAGGTACTCTGTTCTACCACAAACGCAGTAGCTATTACACATATAACCCTGAAGCATATTTGTTCCTGAAAGGTCCTAGGAAAAGGGAGCGCTGGATTAGAATTGTATCTCTTTGAAACTGATTTGAAAGAGTAAGAAAATGCCTTACAATTGAGCGTCCAAGACTGGTATGTCCACCTATAGCTAACCTATACCTTTTTTTCCCTCACCTTCCTGCAGGAATTAGTAGATGATTAGATTGAGCACAAGCGGTTGTTCTGTTATTTGTCTCATTACCTATGTTCCATTTTTGAAGACTTCTGAGACCCTCAGTTTGGCCAAACCAATCCTCACAGAGCTTGTATGGCAATTTTTAAAATGCCTCCATTACCAGGAGCAATTTGACCATATACATTTTCTTCCCTACACCTCATTTTCCCACCAACAACAGAGCAGGTCATTTCCTAGACACATTGTTATCCTGGGTTCATTGTTCACTACCTATGGGAAAGGTCATATCCACCCTTTCTGGGAAATCAGAGAGAGCCTCTTGCTTCTTTCTGATGGAAGACTCAAAGGAATAAAGAAGATATTCCTATTCTCTGATTCCAGAATGAAACTAAGCCTTAAATACTTGTTATATTTTCCATGGCCTGATGATATTTGTCTATATTAAATGTCCCAGTTAAGCTGGAATCATCCAAAGAGGATGATCACAAACTTTAGGGAACTGATAACCTGGTTATATATATGTATCTATATATATCTATTATATAATATAGATATATATATATATATGTATACACATGGAAATAGAGTGGCTTAATCTAAAAAAGGAAAGACATGATGAGACAGGGGATACGGAGGGTGGGGCAGGGAATTGGACGTTTAATGGACCTGACACTATTTTGAAATAGTGAAGATTATCCTCTGAGAAGATAATGAGGCTTATTTTTAGAAACAGAACCAGGAACCCTGAATGTGGGTGCATTGGGTTTCAGAAGAGAAAGCCTTGCATCTCCCAAATTAAAAGTTTCTCTTTTTTAAAGTATGGTAGTTTTATAGATACTGAATTTCCATTCCTGAAAAATCAGGCAAAATCTAGATGAATACTTACATCTATGCATTGGTGATTCACAAATGTGGTAGGGACATAAATCATACTACCTCTTGGGTTCTTTGCAGTCCTACAATCCTGTGTTTCTAGAGCTGAAGGATCTCCTTCCACTTCCTTAGTAATGTGCGTGTGTGTGTGTGTTTGTGTGTGTGTAATCAGTACAATGGGCTAGCAATTGTGAAAGCTAAAAAATATATATTTTTCGTGAGAAAAATCATAATTTTAAGACTCACACTAACTTTTATAGTTCTGTTCAAATCAGGCTAAAACTTAAGAGAATTTGTCCTTGAGCTAATAATAATTGGGTCAGATAAGGAATTAATTTGAATGAAGTGTATAACAGGGAGCCATAGAAGAAATTAAATAATTAAATTGAATGAATTGTGTCAGACAATTAAGGATTAAAGCTTGCTAGGGACTAAAATGTAATCATTAATAACTTGCTACTCTGCCACTATATCGTTGTTTAAACTAGAGAAAATCACTAAATCACTCCGGGATTTCCTTATCTGAGGGAAAAGAAAGAAGTTTGAATTAAAATACCGCTGATTTAAAAATGCTATTATTTCATGAGACAAGTCCATAATGCATGACTAAGAGTCAGCTACAAAAAACAGTGAGATGGTTTATCCTGCTGCTAGGTAAATGTTTGAGATCCACAGTACTGGAAACTTCAACTGGCTGTTGGCTCTCATCCTGGCCTTTTGATTCTTCACTCCTTAAATTTTTATTCCTTGCATAGAGTGCTATTAAAACTATTTTTACAATTTAATTCTCAGAAGAAAAAATCCTCACCCAATTCATAGATCATCCTCGGCCTACTCATACACAAAAATCAGTGGACTATAAAAAATAACTTTGAAAATTGAATGTGAGCATATTGTACTTTCAGTTGTTTTCCTCTTCTGCTTGACTGCTAGAGACCTCAAAGCTGAATTCCATGCTCAAACGATAAAGCTGCTTAATCAGTTGTTCTTTATATAATACTGCATACTCCCTTTTCATTTCTTTGTATTTTTATTTTGTGGAGCTTCATCTGGACTTTTATATTTCTGCTGGAATTAGAGAAAGAATGAATGAATGCATAGTTCTGTAAAAATATCCCCCACTTTATTTACTGGTTCTTCTTAAAATTAAATTAGATGTTTTTATTTCCAGCTTCATGTCTGAAGCAGCTACCCTAAGAATGGCAATATCTATTGCAAAGAAACAGAGAATACATTGCATTATTTAGTAGGGTTGTTCTAACTATGCTTTTTAGGCTAGGCATCTTCTACAGGACACTGGGGATGGTTCCCAGAAATGAGGACATTAGGGTATTATGCCTTACCTGTAGTTTTCTAGAATATTAAATATATATATATATCTATATATATATATATATAGATATATAGATATATGCAAAGATTAAGCCCAAGGACATGGCTCTGGAGACCGATATCCTTTTACTATGGACTAAGAAAGTGCCTCCCAAGTAGTAATACTGCCCTCAATAGCTAAAAACACATTCATTTCATCAATTCATTGAAGAGGAAGGTGATTTAGTAAGAGAGAGCCAGATAGAAACTGACCTACACTCTTCACAAATAGATTTTAAGTGGTTTGAATTATTGGACTCAAAGATTTTTTTTTAAATGAGGATGAAGAAAAAGCTAAGGAGGATTCAAACCTTGCCTTGCTAGTAAGCCCCACTTTCACACTGCCTGGGGAATACCAAGCTGTGTGAGTAAGGACAAATTTTGTGTTGACTGTATGTGTGTTTGTGTATGTGCATGTGTTTCTCAGGACTGTATTCCCACAGAAAACTAAATTATTTGGATTTACACTATTATATATTATTTGCCTTTTCTGGGTTATCTGTGTCCATTTCCCTCTCTAAGAAGGAATAATCCTGCCTGCCTATTCTGCCTTTCTTCAGGATTCTAAAGCTGAAATCTAAGTGGGAAGAAGGAAATGGATAGTGTGGACAGTAGCTTTCTGGCTCTTTTACCTCATGACTATTCCTTAGGAAAAAAAACCCTCCCCTAGTTGTCCTACATATTTACACCATAAAACAGAGCTGTTGAGAAATGGGGAGCAAGGAAGACTAGCTCTGGAGAAGAACAGAAGAGATAAATGAAGCAATAGGACACAGAGTGAGACTTGAAATGGGAAGGTGTTGAATATCAATAGGTTTGGGAATGATTCTCAGCCCAGCACAAAAAGAGGTCACACATTTTGCTAAATTATTGAGCAGAAATGCAAAAGGGTCAGTAAACAAAGGCATTCTTGTTTGTTTTCTTTGATACTACTCCTAACAGGTTACAGGTTTTTTAATTTAGCACCCTTGGAAGAGTCCCACAGTTCTCTCCCTTTTCTCATTAACAATGGCTGCCGTTTGCACCAGTGTTTTGCTGTTTTGGCAGGGGTAAAAGTTGGGGTGGGGGAAGCTCTGTGTGTGGGGTGGAGTGTGTGTTGTTTTGAAAGGAGGATGAGCTATGTATGTTGGTGTAAGCAGGGTAGCCTGGAAAGGTAGAAGCAAGTATCACAGGAATTGAATTTAAACTCTAAATCCCATTTGATGTTCACAAAATATGAGCCCTATTGTATTATCCCCATTTTAGAAATAAAGTGACTAATATTATAAAAGATTATGTGATATGTTTACTTAGCTATACAAAGACAAAATTTGCATTTGAATGCACTTTTGTCAGACTCCTAAGCAAGCATTCCATACAATGGACTGGATTGAAGAAAATATTACCCTTCAAGTTATCCATTCAGTTTTGTTCTCTGACAAGCGGGTGAATGATTTTATCAACCTTATTTTGCTTTTAATCCTATGGGTGTGCTCAACTATAACTTCATTCAAGAGTAAGCACCTTATTAAATAAAAGCAGGGGAATTCTCTCCATTTTACAGATAAGTGGGGTCATGCAACCACTCGAATCACACAAATTACCCCTAGAGAATGGGTAATTGGGCCTTCTTCCTCCTCTTCATATTCAATAGATGGGGGATGTTTTGCCTGCAGTGCAAGGGTGATAGGGAGACCATTTTTTATGTGCCCAAAAGTGATATATTGGCAAAGCACAGAACTGGGATTTAGAAAATTATATAATCTCTATTTTGTATGACCTTGCACAAGTTACTGCTCTTGAGAAAATTTGAAAAAAAATTTGAATTATAAGCTCCCTAAATTCCACATTTTCTCAAAGGCTTTGGTTTTCATCATAATTCAAGAGGCAAAAAGATTTAAAAAAGCAGAGATCACCTACTGTGATAAATTTGCTGGTGGTGGGCCCTATCAGTACAAATAACCCATAGACTAGTGCTTGCATCGTGGAAGGAGCTAACTTTGTCTGTGCCCACAGCCAGTCATGACCACCGTAATTCTGGAAGTAAATAATCGTACAGTGACAACACATTTCATTCTTCTGGGGTTTCCAACACGACCAGCCTTCCAGCTTCTTCTTTTCTCCGTTTTCCTGGCAACCTACCTGCTGACACTGCTGGAGAACCTTCTTATCATCTTCGCTATCCACAGTGATGGGCAGCTGCATAAGCCCATGTACTTCTTCCTGAGCCACCTCTCCTTCCTGGAAATGTGGTATGTCACAGTCATCAGCCCCAAGATGCTTGTTGACTTCCTCAGCCATGACAAAAGTATTTCCTTCAATGGCTGCATGACTCAACTGTACTTTTTTGTGACCTTTGTCTGCACTGAGTACATCCTTCTTGCTGTCATGGCCTTTGACCGCTACATAGCCATTTGTGATCCACTACGCTACCCAGTCATCATGACCAGCCAGCTCTGTGGCGCACTGGCTGGAGGATGCTGGTTTTGTGGACTCATGACTGCCATGATTAAGATGGTTTTTATAGCACAACTTTACTACTGTGGCACACCTCAGATCAATCACTACTTTTGTGATATCTCTCCACTCCTCAACGTCTCCTGTGAGGACTCCTCACAGGCTGAGCTGGTGGACTTCTTCTTGGCCCTCATGGTCATTGCTATTCCTCTTTGTGTTGTGGTGGCATCCTATGCTGCTATCCTTGCCACCGTCCTCAGGATCCCTTCTGCTCAGGGCCGCCAAAAGGCATTCTCCACCTGTGCCTCCCACCTGACCATTGTAATTCTTTTCTATTCCACAACGCTTTTCACCTATGCCTGTCCCAAACTCATGTATGCCTATAATTCCAACAAAGTGGTATCTGTTCTCTACACTGTCATCGTTCCACTCCTCAACCCCATCATTTACTGTCTGAGGAACCGTGAAGTAAAGGCAGCCCTCAGAAAGACCATATGTTGCAGAGGAAGTGGGCCCCAGGAAAATGGGGCTTTCAGTAGTTGAAAAATATATGGATTCCTTTCAGGCTTGAACTGAGAGATGACCACTACACAGTTTCCCCCTCAGTCTTGTCTTTGGTTATCCTTCAATCTCCAGCACTGTAACATTGCTCTCGTGTGTGTGTGTGTGTGTGTGTGTGTGTGTATACACACAATCATGACTAGAGAAACATGTTCTCAAGAAGTAACCTCTGCTGTCAGATTGAGAGACAAGTTTTTAAATTTTAGAAAAGCTACTTGAAATCAGGAAGAGAGAGAGAGAGAGAGACGGTGGTAAAGGGAGGCAGGAAAGGAGGAAGATAAATACTTTTTCCACACAACTTATCAAAATAAATGCCAGATAGGACAAACAATTAAATATAAAGAATAATTCATCTCTCAGGTGGTTAGAAAAGAGTTTTTTGACTCCCTATATTGTAGAAGTAAAAGAAAAAGATAAACATAAATTAATCCTGTTAGGCACCGTGGCACATACCTGTAGTCCCAGCTACACAAGAGACTAAGGCAGGAGGATCCCTTGAGTCCAGGAGCCTGGGCCCAGCCTGGTCAACAGGGAGACCCCATCTACTTCCTTCCAAATAACATAAATGACTAATTTGTTAAGGCTTTTAAAAACGAAAGATTAAGTTTATATCAAATAACAAAGTGAAAACTATTACTAATTTTTAATATTAATAATAACCTATACTAACATTAAATACTAAAAAAACTAAAATAAACATATAAAAATTAAACTCTCAATGGAAAAACAAGTTAAGAATATAAACATAATTTTAAAAGTAGGCAGCTGTTCTGGGCAAAATTATGTACCACTCCTCTCCGCCTCCAAAAGAAGTATGTTGTCCTAATCCCCAGTCTCTCAGAATGTGACCTTATTTGGAAGTAGGATTCTTATGGAGGTAATTGAGCTAAAATTTGGCTGTTAAGGTGGGACCTGAGACAATATGACTGGTGTCATTATAAAAAGGAAAAGTTTGGACACAGACACACACAGAGGAAAGACAATGTGCACACACACAGGGCAGAAAGCAACCATGTTGCTGCAGCAATGCATCTATAAGCCAAGCAAGAAGTGTTGTTGGCGAACACTGAAAGCTAGAAGAAGCAAGGAAGGACGCTACCCTAGAACTGAGAGAGAAACAGTATGGCCCTGCCAAGAACTTGATTTCTGATGCCTAACCTCAAAAATACTGAGACAGTATTTGGTACTTTGTAATGACAGCCCTAGGAAACTAATATAGGAGCCGATAAACCTCAGTAATTTTAAAAAAGATATTTAAAATTGACAAATGGGATATAATTATAAACTGAAAATCTTCTGCACAGCAAAAGAAACTATAACCTAGTAAACAAACAACCTACAGAATGAAAAAAATTTTTGGCAAACCATACATCTGACAAAGTTCTAATATTCAGCATCTATAAGGAACTTAAAAAAATTTACCAGAAAAAAACAAACAACTGCATTAAAAAGTGGGCAAAGGATGTGAACAGACACTTTTCAAAAGAAAACATACATGTGGCCAACAATCATATGAAAAAAAAAAAAGCTCAATATCACTGATCATTAGAGAAATGCAAATCAAAATCACAATGAGTGGTTTTAATAATAGCCATTACAACTGGTGTGAAGTGATATCTCATTGTGTTACCATCTAACGCCAGTCAGAATGGCTATTACTAAAAAGTCAAAAAAAAAAAAAAAAAAAAAAACAGATGCTGGTGAGGTTGGGGAGAAAAAGGAACACATATACGCTGTTGGTAGGAGGGTAAATCAGTTCAACCTATGTGAAAGACAGTGTAGCAATTCCTCAAAGACTTAAAAACAGAAATATCATTTGACCCAGCAATCCCATTACAGGGTAGATACCCAAAGGAATATAAATCATTCTGCTAGAAAGATGCATGCACATATATGTTTATTGCAGCATTATTGACAGTAGTGAAGACATGGAACCAACCAGAATGCCCATCAATGATATACTGGATAAAGAAAATGCACTGCATATACATCATGATATGCAGCCATAAAAATGAATGAGATCGTGTCTTTTGCAGGAACATGAATGGAGCTGGATGTCATCAACTTTAGCAAACTAATGCAAGAACAGAAAACCAAATACCACATATTCTCACTTGTACGTAGGAGCTAAATGATGAGAACTCTTGGACACACAGTAGGGAACAATGACGCCGGGGCCTATTGGAGGGTATAGGGTAGGAGAAGGTAGAGGATCAGGAGAAACAACTAATGGGTACTAGGCATAATATATGGGTGGCAAAATAATCTGTACAACAAACACCATGATACAAGTTTACCTATATAATAAAGCTATACAATATGCCCCAAACTTAAAATAAAAATTAAATTAAAAAATTAAAATTTGAACAATATTAATATACCCAAATATTTTAATTGGTTATTTATGTGAGATATTATCCGTCACATAAGTGACGTAAGAAATTGTATTATACTGCCAGTGGTTATATAAATTATTTCAAACTCTGGTAGTCAATTTAGAAGTAGTTCCATTGGCTCTATAATTTCAAATACAGGAGTCTGTATTAGGGATATAATTTATGAAGCTATATGCACACACATATTCAATTCAGCATATTTAATTTTAAAAGCATGTACATTTTCCAAATAATTGAAATATTTAAGTAAAGTATGGTTTACCTATGAAATAAAACACTATACACATATTGCAAGTCATATTTCAAAGAAAACAATGTTACAAAGTAATTATAATATTAAATAAAAGGGTAGAATATAAAATATGGCATAGTTTTGATATGAACAACTACATTAATTAAGATATAATTAGTGATAGAGAGATAAATCGGTATGTAAAAAAATTGTAGAGGGATTTTAAGTGACCCTTTCAAGTTATTTTCTCCAGAGTTATGGCTTACTTTATAATTACGTGCATTTTGTAAAAGTTCTATAATGAGCATGTATTAGCTCTATAATTACTATTCACCAAAAATATTAACCACATAAAGGAGAAAAACATTTCCTGGTGTTTTTAATTTTCTTGAATACATTTCCTTCATTTAAATGACATTAATTATGAAAATTCAGTAAATTGCAATACCTGATTATAACTGATACTATGTTGGAGGTTTTATGAAGCCATAGATCATTACTCTTATGCCTGACCGTGTTCTTAAGCCAGTTGAGGAGACAAATCAAAAAGCAAAATGAAAATCAAAATCTCATCTTTGGCCAGACTTTGTGGCTCATGCCTGTGATTCCAGCACTTTGGGAGGCCAAAGGAGGAGGATCCCTTGAGCCTAGGAATTTGAGACCAGCCTGGGCAACCTAGCAAGACCTTTTCTCTGTGATAATTATAAAATTAGCTGGGGTGTGATGGTTTATACCTTTGGTCCCAGCTACTTGGGAGGCTGAGGTGCAAGAATTGCAGTGAGCTATGATCTCACCACTGCCCTCTAGCCTGGGTGACAGAGTGAAACCCTGTCTGGAAAACAAACAAACAAAAAAAACAAACAAAAAACCCTCTCTTCATTAGTATTTGTGGCTAAGTTGGAGGAAGTGGCTTAGGAAACAATGAGCTTCCTGTTACTGAGCCATCCAATCAGATCCCATCAGAGAGACTTCTATACTCAATGAACTGGCATAGGCATACACCTTCAGTTCTCCCCTAATATTTAAGCTTCTTGTGACTTGTTGCTTCCCAAAGAGAAGAAAGAGAATGGGGATGTGTGGTGGCCCCTCCTCCCAGATGTGGCAAATGCTGAGAAATACTCCCCAATAATAATAAATAATTTAGTTTTTAAGTGAACCAATCAGAATTCTATCACAGATGCCAGATCTGCCTCATATCCTTGCAACTAAGGAAATTAAGTAATTAGTATGCTGTAATTCATTCATCAAACATCATGTACTGAGTACCTCTAGTAGGCTAGACAATCAATGAGGGATTGAGAGGAGCAACAGCAACAACAACGAAAAATACATGTTTCACATTCCCTGACCCCTGAGGGAATCACAGTTAATCAAACTTGTAAGAAATTTCAATAAGTCCAGGAACCATTACATAGTTAATGATTCATGCTGGTGTGTAGCTGAGTCAGGTTTCCAAGATGAAAAGGATATACAGGAAGACAAAATAGTATGGGTGGCAACTATCATTTTTTAAGCATTTATGTAGTGGAAAAACATCCCTAGTGAGGGCCACTGCACATTTAGCCAGTCATCTAAGCTTTTTGAGTGGTTCAAACTCTGTGCTTCTGTCCCAGAAGCAGCAGAGGCTGATGGTGGAATCCCTGTGGAAATACATTGGGAATAAGCTTTCAGACAGAGATTTCTAATTATGTACTAGGTTCTCCACTCATTTTTCTGAACTGAGCCAGAGATAGTAGCAACTATCTATTCAAAGAGACCTGTGGATCAAGGCATTAATAGAATGATTGAGTGTTTCTAATACAAAGGGATGTTGAATTTTATCAAAGGCCCTTTCTGCATCTATTGAGATAATCATGTGGTTTTTGTCTTAGGTTCTGTTTATGTGGTGGATTACATTTATGTGATGAATTACATTTATTAATTTGCATATGTCGAACCAACCTTGGATCCTGAGGATGAAGCTGACTTGAACATGGTGGATAAGCTTTTTGATGTATTGCTGGATTTGGTTGGCCAGTATTTTATTGTGGATTTTTACACCAATGTTCATCAGGAATATTGGCCTGAAGTTTTCTTCCTTTGTTGTATCTCTGTAAATTTTGTTATCAGGATGATGCCGTCCTAATAAAATGATTTAGGGAGAAGTCCTTCCTTTTCAATTGTTTGGAATAGTTTCAGAAGAAATGGTCAGCTCATCTTTGTACCTCTGATAGAAATCAGCTGTAAATCCATATGATTCTGGGATTCTTTTTTAATCGATAGGCTGTTGATTACTGCCTCAATTTCAGAACTTGTTCTTAGTGTATTTAAGGATTCAACTTCTTCCCAGTTCAGTCTTGGGAGGATGTATTCATCCAGAATTTATCTATTTCTTCTAGATTTTCTAGTTTACTTGCATAGTGTTGTTTATAGTATTCTCTGATGGTTGTATACCTAAAAATAGTTAGAGCCATTCAAGGCAAATCCACAGCCAATATCATAGTAAATGGGCAAAAGCTGAAAGCATTCCCCTTGAAAACTGGCACAAGACAAGGATACCCTCTCTCACCACTCCTATTCAACATAGTATTGGAAGTTCTTGCCAGGGCAGTCAAGCAAGAGAAAGAAATAAAGTGTATTCAAATAGAAAGAGAGGAAGTCGGAGACAGATCCAAGATGGCCGATTAGCAACAGCTCAGGATTGTCGCTCCCAGTGAAAGCACAGAGAGCGAGTGGATGCCGCACTTTCAGACGAATTTTTGTTGCCCACAGACCGGTAGATTCCCAGCGGAGGAGCCACACGGGTCGCCAGCGAGACTTTTTTGCCCAGCGCAGCTGTTTTGCTGGCACCCGGCACGGCACTTCTCGGTGCGGAGTATGCGGGACTGAGTGCCGTTTGAGTCAGGCTCGGCTGGCCCCATCCCCACAAGGAGAACAGCAATTGGAAATGCTGAGGACTGAGAGTTTCACAGCAAGCACAGCTGAACCGGGAAGGTCCAGCTCTGTGGGAAGGGGCGTCCGCCAAAGGAAAACTAAGAAACAGAAAAAACTTCATCACTGGGCAGAGAGAGATCCAAGATGGCCGATTAACAACAGCTCAGGATTGTAGCTCCCAGTGAAAGCACAGAGAGTGAGTGGATGCTGCAATTTCAGACGAATTTCTGTTGCCCACAAACTGGGAGCTACCCAGCAGAGGAGCCACACGGGTCGCCAGTGAGACTCTTTGGCTGGCGCAGCTGTTTTGCCGGTGCCCCAGTGTGGTGTGGCACTTCTCAGTGTGGAGTATATGGGACTGGGTGCCCTTTGAGTCGGGCTCCGCTGGTCCCATCCCCACAAGGAGAACAGCAATTGGAAG
>CAUYLG010007064.1:0-22149 GCA_963573385.1 Cacajao melanocephalus | reverse complement strand
GGGAGAGGGGGAGAGGGGGGAGGGGGGGGAAGAGGGAGGGAGGGGGAGAAGGGCAGAGAGGGAGAGGGGAAGGGAGAAGGAGAGGGAGAGCGGGGGGAGGCAGAAGGGGGAGAGGGAGAGCAGGGGGAGGGGTGGGGGGGTGGGTAGAGAGGGAGAGGGGCAAGGGGAGAGGAGCAAGGGGAGAGGGAGAGGAGCAAGGGGAGAGGGGGAGTAGGAGAGGGAGAAGGAGAGGGGAGTGGGAGAGGGGGAGTGGAAGAGGGGGAGAGGGAGGGGGGAGTGGAAGAGGGGGAGAGGGAGGGGGGAGGCGGAAGGGGGAGAGAGAGCAAGGGGAGGGGGAGGCGGAAAGGGGAAGAGAGAGATGGGGAGTGGGGGCGGAGAGAGAGAGAGAGGGAAAGAGTGTGTGTGTGTGTGTGTGTGTGTGTTTTAAAGACATGAGACAGGGTCTCACTCTGTTGCCCAGGCCGGAGTGCAGTGGCATGATCATAGCTCACTGCAGTCTTGATCTCCCAGGTTCAAGCAATCCTCCCACCTCAGCCTCCCTATAGCTGGGACTACAGGCATGTGCCACCACACCCATAACTTTTGCAAAAGAGATTATATTTTAAGATAGTTCTATTATTTATTTGTTTTATCTTCTTTATCATTTATTTAAAGACTCACTGGTAAGTCAAACTCATTGAAGACAGTAGAATAATGGTTACCAGAGGCTGAGGGTAGGGTAGGGTAGTGTAGGGCAGAGGGTATGAGTCAAAGGGTACAAAGTTCCAGATAGAGCAGGAAGTTTTGAGATCTATTATACAGCAGGGTATCTACTTCTAGTCAATAAAAATGTTTTCAAAACAAAAAACTAACCAAATAAAAGAATTATTGATAACATCTTATTACAGCAAATACCAAATGATTTCAGATTTAATAAACAAAATTTGAATGAATACAATGTTGACTGAAATAAATCCTCAAGAAGTACTCATGATTTTATTAAAAAAGAGATGTGCATGACAAACACGTAGGTTATAATGATTTAGAGTCTAAACTTAAGAGTCCTTTAAAAATTATAAAATCTGAATCATGAGGGTCAACTATGAGGGTCTAATCATGAGGGTCAATTATGAAAACCCAAACTGAAAAGTACTCTATAAAGTAATTGGCCTACATTACTTGAAAATGTATCATGAGAGAAAGGCTGAGAAGTTATCTCTGATGAAAGGAAATAGAAGAACTGACAATTAAATGCAACACATAATCCTGAAGCAAAAAATATATATATTGTTATAAAGAATACCAACAAGATTTTAATATAGACTATATGTTAGATAATACATCAATGTTAAAATTTTATAAATTTAAAAACTTTACTCTAGCTATTAAGAAAATGTCCTTGGTCTTAGGAGATACACAACAAAGTACTGGTAAACAGTCATGATATCTGCAATTCAGTCTCACAAGATTCGGGAAAACATGTAAACATACAGAAAACACATGCTCATAAATATAAGACACATTTTAGCAAGAGGTTAATAACATTTGTAAATTTGGATGAAAGCATGAGAGATTTCACAATAACCCCCAAATTTTTCTATTAAGTTTAAAATTTTTCAAAATAAAGTTTTTAAACATTATATTCCTGCTATACATACACACATAAAATATATTTTTAAAATGCATACCTAGGAGCCAGATTATCATAAGTATAAGCAACAGACATAAGTCGCTGAATCAAACTGGTTCCTTGGACAAGAACAAGAAACACCTTTAAAACAAAAACATTTTAAAAGATATTTAAATATAACAAAAGGAAAACCCTGAAAAGGTACTCATGATTTAGTTACTAAAGAGATGTTCATTATAAAATTTTAACCCAAAATTCCAAATTATTTTGATATTCATCTATAACATAATAAATAACGTCCTAAGAATTCTTTGAAAATACTGTAAAAATGTCAAGTAATGGAAAACTATAATTTTATAATCACACTTGAGAGCAGCAACTTTAGGCTGGCTATGGTGTCTCACTGTAATTGCTGTAATCCCAGCAATTAGGGAGGCTGTGTTTCTGCTTGAGCCCAGAAATTCGAGACTAGCGTGGGCAACGTGGTAAAACTTTGTCTCTACTAAAAGAAAAATTAGCTGGGGTGGTGCATGCCTATAATCCCAGCTACTTTAAAGGCTGGGGAGCGAGGAACACCTGAATCTGGGAGGCAGTGGCTTCACTGAGCTGAGATGTACCACTTCACTCCAGCCTGTGCAACAAATTGAGAAGCAGTCTGTTGTTTTTTTTTTTTAAAACAAAAAGAAAAAAAATATGAAAAATTTAGAAATAGAGACAAAAATAGTCTTTACATTTGATTCATAGATTCTCTGCATACCACTGAACTGGGGGAAAGAAATATATAACATGTCAGTGGTTTCTTGTGGGGGGGGGTGGCGGTTGGTGAAGAATTAAATATTTTTTTTTACTTTTGAAGAAAATATATTTTTAAAAATCTAGTAGTAATAGATCCTTCAACCATTCTGAAATGGAAAAAAAAGGCAATGTAATATACCATGGGTACAGAGCATGAATTCTAGAGTCAAAATTCTAAGGTTCAACATTTAGCTTTAGGCTACATGATCCTAATACATACAGAATTTCTCAGCTCTACTTCTTCTTCCATACAATGGGAGAAAATAATTCACTAATACAACAATGAATTACTGAATTCCTTCTGCAGGTTGGAAGGTATTCAGTGCACACACTTCATAAGGCACTGTTTCTGCACTGTAGCAGACAGCTACAGAAAACACGGTAACACAAGTATATACAATGTGCAAATAAGCAAAAGAAGGAAGCAGCAACTAAACCTGTCCTTGTCAGAACTGAGAAAGCTTCCAGAAAAGTTGATGTTTAGGCTAAATTTTGCAGGTAATTTTCTAAAATGCTATTAAAAAGACCACAAGGAAAAATGATGATAAACTCTTAAATTAGTGTTCTTCCTTACTCTACCTATAGTATATCAACATTAGATGACTCTGTCTTCAGAATTAATGCAACGAAAATTTTTATTTCCATAGATCTTAGATATACATACTAAGCTGTAATTATTTGGTAAATTAATTCATATAAAAAGTATATAATATACACCTTTTCTAAACTAGAAAAAAAAAAAAAACCCAAAACAAAACAAAAACACTGGCTGGGTGCAGTGGCTCACATCTATAATCTCAGCACTTTGGGAGGCCGAGGCAGGCGGATCACTTGTGGTCAGGAGTTTGAGATCAGCCTGGCCAACATGGCAAAACACTCTCTCTACTAAAAATACAAAAATTATCCAGACATGGTGGCATGTGCCTGTAATCCCAGCTACCTGAAGGCCAAGTTAGGAGAATTACTCGAACTGGAAAGGCAGAGGTTGCAGTGAGCCGAGAGGGTGCCACTGCACTTCAGCTTGGGTGACAGAGCCAGGCTCCATCTCAAAAAAAAAAAAAAATTGGCATGTGCATAGAAAAAAAAAAAACTCTGAAAAGTTAACACGTCAAGATATTAATAGTAGTCACCTATGACTAGGGAAAACGTTCATTTGTATATTACGAATTATTTTCAATAAGCTTGTAGTTGCATATTATTTTTAAACACAAACCAATAACCTATAAAACTCCATGAACGTGCACAGGTATTTTACAGATACATTTATGCATATTTATATTATCAAAATCTCAAGAGGAAATCACCAATAAAGATCAATAAACATTGAAATTAGTGAGTTGATGGAAAGGATCAAAATTAGAACATTACATTATAACTTGGAAAATTTATTCTGGAAAAAACATGACCAAAAACATAGGAATGCAAGGTTACTAAAATGGTAGTTTACAACACAACAATGTAGAATACATTCAGATTACATTGCATTCTGCATATATTTAATTTAATTAGATGTATGTAAATGATTTGGAATACCGGAAGAGATCACTTTTCCCACTTAACCCCCAAAATTCCAAAAGTGAAATCTGCTTCGGGTTTCCATTTACACCAGTAGTTTCTAACCTTATGTTTATCACAACATTCCTCTATCAATAACAATTCATTACTTTGATGTTTCTTGGGTAGGTATGAGGTAAGGTTCTCAAAAGGTTACAGAATGAGAGCTTCCTAAAATCTCATCTTGATCACTGCCTACACTTCCAGTTCACTGACAGGTATCTTGGAAAGGCAAATATGTTATTACATGAACAACAGAATCCACAATCAAAAAGATTTTATTTTTAATGCTGGATATACTGTTAATACAGTTGACCCTTGAACAACACAGGTCTGAAACCGCTACTCCTAAGATAACAAGACCAACCCCTCACCTTCCTCCTCCTCTACTGCCTAATCAATGTGAAGACCATGGTGATGAAAACCTTTATGATGACCCACTTCCACGTGATGAATAGTAAATAAATTTTCTTTTCCCTATGATTTTCTTAATATTTTCTTTTCTCTACCTTACTTTATTCTAAGCATATAGTATACAATATTATTAACATACAAAATATGCATTAATCAACGCCTATGTTATTGGTAAGGCTTCTGGTTAATAGCACACTATCAGTAGTTCTGGGGGAACCAAGTTATACACAGATTTCTGACTGTATGGAGGGTGAGCATCCTTAACCCCTCCATTTTTCAAGGGCCAACTGTATTTTCTTTCATCTCCAAATCCACCCTTTTATACACTTGTTCTATGATGCTAGGGCTAATATATCAAAAACCAAATTCTTCCTTTGCCAGCTGGCTTCCTATTAGGTTCTGCCAGCCTGGTAAATACTTCAGCATTTATCTAGAAGTATTTACCTAGAAGAGACAGTTGGTTTCAGCCTTAAGCTTTTTTAGGCACTCCTAGCACCAGCTTTATCAGTTCCCCTCAGACAATCTTACAGCAAGTGAGCATAATTGCTTTCTCAGAGGCCTAAACACTGGTTTAACCCTAAATATTACTGCAAGCTTCTAAGTTCCTGATAATCCAACTACTTACCTAATGTTCTTCAAGATCTAGGGGTGGTAAATGGCTCCTTAGCTGGGTTACCTCACCATTCCCTTTTTGCTTTTAAAGTCTTCTAACACATGCATGTAAAATAGATTCCCTGTTTTAAATTTCCTATGTTGAAATACCAACTATGGCTTCTGTTTCCTTAAATGTACCCTCAAACCCAAAGTATATAAATTACTGAGTCCAAATAAGTCAATGTCACAGTTAGATATTAAAATGGCACATGATTCATTTCTGCATTCTGGATGATGAAATGAAAAGCCTTACTGCTTCATAATCACTACTGCTTTAAAACAATGCCATCAGTTCAGCTGTTAGGTTAAATCACAGTAATCTGGAACATATTTCTTAAGCATCAGCATTTTCAGTTTATAAAAATAAATGGAATTCATTATTACAATTAAACATTAACTTCTGCACTTTACCTCTGTTAATCGTGGTATATGAAGACCCTTAGCATGATCACCAGCAGCCTTCCTTGATTTGCCAGGCCAGGTTCTTTTCCTATGGCTTTCCGCTATACCAGACCAGGCAAAGACATCATGATAAGCTAAATCCAAATCGGATGGATCTACTGCAAACTGGCATATTAACTTCAGCAAGCAAGCAAGACAGTCTAGCTGCCACTGTAAATGAAAAGAAATTGTCATTTCCCCATTTTCATTAATTTAGAATGGCCACTATACAGTTTTGAAATTAAAAGACCAGAAGACAAAAACAACTATAGCTAGTACTTAATCCATGTAGTATAAAATTTTGTTGCTCAAATATTATGGTCAGTAACAATTCAATCTTATAAAGTATCTAGAAATAAAGAGGGAATACAAGATGTATTTAATGAAATGGAAATGACACTTTCATTTCTTTAATGAAGGCATCATAAAAATGTATGCGATAGCTGTGAGATTTTTAAAAAAACATACTGCTCATAATTTACAATATTTTTAAAAAATGAAAATGACAAGGATATTACTTACCAATAAAATTAAGAAACAAAGTATTATCAAAGTATTATATGTTGTTTCTCCACACAAGTGGCACAAACACGTAATATTTAGGGACCAAAGCAATTCTTAGTAATTCTAGAAAATAATTCAACTGAAAATCTTGCCTTTCCATAACCACTTTAAAAATAAACATTTAAAAAAATGTTTTAAGCATTGTTTGGTATGTATAAAAAATAAAATTTACAACTGACTGCAAACTAGCTCAATTAAAAAAATTTAGCATATTTTCTTAAAATAAATTAGAATATCACATATGTACAAGATGAGTTTTTCAGCTTTTTCTTCAATAGTTCTCAACCTCCTGCTCTCCTGATTCCACTGCCAAACATATCCCTATACAAACATACCAGGAAACAGTACTTCCTTCCTGCAATAATAGCAATACTTTATTACTGACTTGAAAGAAAGACAGCAAGATAATTCAGAGAAAAAAAAGTCTTCTCAACAAATTGGTGCTACAAAAACCAAATAGCTGTATGAAGAGGGAAAAAAATGTCTACATATACAAAAGTTAACTCAACATGTATTGTTATAGATCTAAATGTAAAAGAAAACTGTAAAATTTACAGAAAACAGAGGAGAAAAGTCTTTGTGACCTTGGAACAAATATTTGTAGACTGGAAACAAATTTCATTAAAATTAAAATTTCTCCCCTAAAAGATACTGTCCATATAATGAAAAAGTAAGCCACAGGATGTGTGTGGGGCTTGTCCCCATATATACATCAGAGAAAGACTTCTCCATAACGCTTAAGGGAAAAGATGGTTTTACAACTACATTTCACAAAAGAAGATAAACAACCAATAAACACACGACATAATGTGAAATATCATTAGTAATGAGGGAAGGACAAGTGAAACCACCGTGAGATAACCCTACTATTACCACTAGAATAGCTCAAATTTCAAAACCCTGGCCATATCAACTTCTGCCAAGGATGTGGAATAAATGAAATTCTCATATATTGCATTCTACAACTGTTTTTCGAAAACAGTTTGGCAGCTTCTTTTAAGGTTAAGCTTGTAAGTGTAAACTCACCATTATGATTTAGCAATTTCACTACTTGGTATTAATCTGAGAGATTAAAAACATATATATACTAAATGACCTGTATGTGAATGTTTATAGAAGCTTTATTTGTAGTAACCCAAACTATAAACCACTCAAATGTCCATCAGTAGGTGAGTAGATAAATGAATTGTGGCATATATATATATATATATATATATATATATATATATATATATAGAATACATTACTCAGCAATAAAAACAAACCAAATACCGATACACATTTAACAACCTCAAAGAGCATTCTGAATAAAACAAGCCAGATACAAAAGAGTACATACTGCACTGATCCAATTATATGAATTCTATAAAATGAAAATCTCATCTATTGTAACAGAAAGCAGAGGAAGAAAACCTGATAGCAAAACTGCAGGATAGACCTTCTTAACTAATGGAAATATTCTTTATTTATATTAGAGGGTTACATATTTTTCAAAACTCGCCCTTTAAAATGAGTGCATTATGTATCACATGAAAAGTATACTGTACAACCTCACATCATATGCAACAATTAACTTAAAATGGATCAAAGACCTAAAAGTACGAGCTAAAACCAGAAACCTCTTAACAGAAAACATAGTCATCAATCTCTGTGACCTTAGATTTGGTACTGGTTTTGAAGATACGACACCAAAAGCACAAGCACAAAGGAAAACAGAGACAATGGACTTCATCAAAATTAGAAACTTTTGTAAATCACAGGATGCTTCTGAAGAAAAATTAAAAAACCCGTATCATGGGAGAAAATATTTGTAAATCATATGCAATGTAACAAATCAGTATCTGAAATACATAAGGAACTCTTACAAATCAACAAAGACAACCCAATCAAATCAAAACCACAACTAGCTACCACTTTACACACTAGGATACCTAAAATAAAAAAGACTCAGTAATGGCCTGGCACAGTGGCTCGCACCTATAATCCCAGCACTTTAGGAGGCTGAGGCAGGCAGATCACAAGATCAGGAGATCGAGACCATCCTGGCTAACACGGTGAAATTCTGTCTCTATAAAAATAAAAAAAATTAGCCAGGCATGATGGTGCATGCCTGTAGTCCCAGTTACTCAGGAAGCTATGGCAGGCGTGAACCCCGGAGGCGGAGGTTGCAGTAAGCCGAGGTCACGCCACTGCACTCCAGCCTAGTGCCTGGTGACGGAGTGAGACTCTGTCTCAAAAACAAACAAAAGACAGTAGCAAGTCTTGGAAAGGATATGGAGAAATTGGAACCCTCACACATTGCTGGTAGAAATGTAAAATGGTGCAGCTTTGCTAAACTGGCAACTCCTCAAAAAGCAATTACCACAGGACCCAGAAATTGCACTCTATACCCGAGACACAAATGTTTACAACAGCATTATTGATAATAGCCCCAAAGTGGAAACAATGCAAATGTTCACCATCTGATCAATCTTCTGCTCCCTGGATTCAGCTGTGACTGAACAAACATTTCAACAAAGATGTATGAATGAATGTGTGTGTATATATATATGTATATATATGTACATACACATGTACATGCATACATGCTCATGAATGATCAACAGACACATAAAAAGCTACTGAAGATCCTTAGCATTGGGAAAATGTAAATGTTAGAAAACACAGTAAGATACCACTTAAGTAGTGGCAAGGTATACTACTAAGAATATGCCCCAAAAAAGTGAAAACGTATTATCTACACATAAACTTGTAAACAAATGCTTACAATACTCAAAGTGTAGAAATAACCCACAGGCCTCTCAACTGGTGAATGGATAAACATCATGTGGTATAATTATAAAAAGGAATGAAATGCTGATACTTGCTACTTAACAAGGATGAATCTTGCAAATACGCTAAGTGAAAGAAACCAATCACAATGGATCAAACGTTGTATCGTTCCATTGACAGGAAATGTTCAGAATAGGCAAATCCACAGAAATAAAAAGTAGACTGTAACGGTGGTTGCA
Source organism: Cacajao melanocephalus (assembly GCA_963573385.1). Classification (NCBI taxonomy): domain Eukaryota; kingdom Metazoa; phylum Chordata; class Mammalia; order Primates; family Pitheciidae; genus Cacajao; species Cacajao melanocephalus. The sequence continues at coordinate 13,107 of CAUYLG010007064.1, read as the reverse complement.
AAGGGCTAAAGCATTTGGGGGGAGGTTTCTTTTGAGGTGATACAACTGTTCTGGAACTAGATGCTGGTCATGGTAATACAATTTTGTGAATATTATAAAAACAGTACATTTTGAAGAAGTAAACTGATTGCATGTGAACTACATCTCAAAAAAATTTTAAAGGTATACTTCAAATGAACTCATTTGAAAAGGAAAAATAGTTAGTTAAGAAACAAAAACGATCCTGACCTTAGAAGTATTTTATAATATTAAGAGAGATGCATTATAAACAACAAGTATCACTTGACCTCAAAGCAATTTGTATCTTAGACATGCTTTGCGTCTTGGTCATTATAAAAAGCTACAATAAACCACATATTGGCAATAGAATGTTCTTAGCAGTAACGCTTCAGGAAAGTAGCTATAATTTCAAGTGAAACAGAGAAAACGTTTAGTACAGGAGTGTCCAATCTTTTGGCTTCCCTGGGCCACACTGGAAGAACAACTGTCTTGGCCCACACGTAAAATACACTAACAACAGCTGATGAGCTAAAAATTCTGGACATAAGAGTACGTGATATCAAATCATTACACCAGGAATTCTAAAAACTAAAAAACAGAAACTAAGAAAATACTTGAATTCATTGTTTGATAATGCTAACCTGATTTGATGGAAGAAAATGGAATGTCCTTTACATTGAGCTCGAAAGTGGCCTGTACAGTTTTGTGTATCATTATGAAGATTTAAATATTCTGCAAGCAATTTTATTTTCATATAGTACTTCTACAAATTCACAGTGGTAAAGTACCATTTTTTCAAATTTCCTTTTTTCTTTTTCTTTTCTTTGAGACGGAGCTTCGCTCTTGTTCCCCAGGCTGGAGCACAGTGGTGCAATCTTGACTCACTGCAACCTCTGCTTCCCAGGTTCAAGTGATTCTCCTGCCTCAGCCTCCCTACTAGCTGAGATTACAGGTGCCTGTCACCACACCCAGTTAATTTTTGTATTTTGGTAGAGTTGGGGTTTCACCATTTTGGCCAGGCTGGTCTCGAACTCCTGACTTCAGGTGATCCGCCCGCATCAGCCTCCCAAAGTGCTGGGATTACAGGCATGAGTCACTGCGCCTGGCAAAATTTTCATTTTTTATGCAAGTTCACTGAAAATAAAAAACTTCCATTTTGTCGAGGAGCAATACTTTTGTAAAGTACTATAAAAATACAGCACCATTGTCTAATTGCTATAAAAATTGCTAAAGGCTTACTCTCAATTTCTGTATCTATCCCAATGCAAGCCAGTCAACATGGTCTGGAAACACATTTTTTAGTATTACTGCTATAAAGGAAGAAATGGTCAAAACAAAACAAAGTTTAAAAAAACCTAAGATGTAAACCAAATTTTTAAAAAGCAACCAAACTTTATCTATGTGTTAATATATAACTTAACCTAAAGGAAACATGTTTATGAACTGGCCACAGTTTAATTAATTTTAGCACAAGAATTTTTTAATACAATTAACATGAAAAACACTTTTTCCATAATTAGTTTATCAAACTCTGTGTTTTAAAATTCATTTCTGCTATATTCCATACTTTATTATAACAAACTATATGGCAAAAGCTATAGTTGCTGATGAAATGGGAGTGTTTCAAATGGGTAACTACTGTAACTAGCTGAAACAGTAAATTTCCACTTACCACAGTCCATGATTCCTGCTCTTTAGGCTCTAGAATTCCAGAATTAAAAATTTCTAGTAACTGTTGAAGCCCTCCAGCAGCAACAAACTGTAGGCAATTGTGAAAGTAATAGTAAGAGAAAAGTAGCTGCTACATAATGCAGTAAAGCTTCTTGATTTAGTAATTGGATATGTAAAATATTAAACATCTTTTATTTATACAATTATAACTTAATTTAAATTACCAAAATAATTTCTATACAAAATAAGAAGATAAAGCCCTACTTTCAAGAATTTAAGGGTGGGTGTAGGGGGCTCATGCCTGTAATCCTAGCACTTTGGGAGGCCAAAGCCAGAGGATGGCTTGAGGCTAGGACTTTGACACCAGCCTAGGCAACAAAGGAAGACCTCATCTCCACAAAAAGTAAAAAGATTGGCCAGGTGTGGTGGCTTATGCCTGTAGTTTCAGCTACCAGGGAGGCTGAGGCAGGAATATCAAGTGAACCCAGGAGGTCAAGGCTGCAGTGAGCCATGATCATGCCACCGCAATCCAGCCTGGGTGACAAGGTGAGACCCTCTCTCAAACAAACAAAACAAAACAAAACTTTTAAAAAATATATACTTGAAAGAGGCTATAAACATCTTTATATTCCACTAGGCATTTAGTCCTAGACACTGAGATGTCCTCACAGTATCTTTTTTTGCTCCCCAGGCTAGAGTACAGTGGTAGAACCTCTGCTTCCTGGGTTCAAGTGATTCTCCTGCCTCAGCCATCCAGGTAGCTGCAATTACGGGTGCCGTGCCACCACACCCAGCTAATTTTTTTATTTTTTTTAGTAGAGACAGGGGTTTCACCATGTTGGTCAGGCTGGTCTCAAACTCCTGACCTTGTGATCCACCTGTCTCAGCCTCCCAACATGCTGGATCACAGGCGTGAGCCACCACACCTGGCCTCTCACAGTATTTCAATGGAGAAAAATCAGAGCTAAAAATAGGTGTACCAAGGCATTAAATAATCTCAGATTATTCTAACTTAAAGTAATACATGATTTAAAAACTATTATTTAATAGTATATTAGTTTAAAAACAATGAAGAATTATGGTACCCACTTCTGAAAAACTGGAGATAAATTATTTTTATCAATACATTGAAAAACACATGATCAAACCTTGCAACTCCAGGAATTTTTACTATTTTCCACTTGATCCTCACTTGAATCATCTGAATCTGGATAAAGATCACTATAACTTCCCTATGAGAAAGGGAACAAAATAAGGGAGAATGGCAGAAGAATTATTCTAGAATGGAAAAGATAATACCTTATAGAATTTCGCTCCAGAGAGAATACAAACATTTAATGATAATAATGGAAATGCAATTACCGTTGACTCTCTCCTTATTCTTCTATTAGGTTTTCCCAGCGCTTCAATAATTTCCAGAGCATACAATAGCTTGTGAGCGCTCTTAATTTTGAGAAGTTCTTTCCAATTAAATCCATCATTACTCTTAAATTAGAAAAACATGTTTCTCAAGCCAACTTACTCAGGGAACACAAAAAAGAAAAACTTTAAACAAACTGACACTACATAAAAACTCAAAATATTATATATACTTTAAAATATATTAAAACATATATAAAGACTAGTTATTAACTGGTACAAATGGTATGCTTAAAACATCAATTATTCATTAAATTTTCTGAAAATAAAACCAATTAATATATAAACAGCAGCATGGGCAAATAATTATAACTAATCTATCCAACTGAAAGAAGAAACAACATTATAGCCTAGTTGAGTGGGTAAACTTCTAAAGATGGTGATGAATTAAATGTCTGTATTTAATACAACTACATATTTAAAAGTCATACAAATACATGAACTCAGGAACACTGCTGTTTTCTACTGTCAATTCATGAAATAATGTAATTCACACTTAATGTGCATCTTTGAAATGCTATTACTAGTACTACTGTAAGTCATCACTCAGCATTTTCAAGAGCTCATCTTCTTGACTTCCAAGTCATGTGAGATACTGGACCTCCTAAAATCACATGATAATGTTCCAAATCCTAGAATTAGCATAACATTAGGACATTTGTTTTTGCATTCATCCTATAGGAGTTCTTTTGGAGATCTCCTCAAAGAAACTTTGTATTATAAACCTTTTAAAAACAATCTTTAAGCCAGGAGTAGAAGCTCACGCCTGTAATCCCAGCACTTTGGGAGGCTGAGGTGGGCGGATCATTTGAGGTCAGGAGGTAGAGATGAACTTGGCCAAAATGGGAAAACCCTGTCTCTAGTAAAAATACAAAAATCAGCCAGGCATGGTGGCACATGCTTGTGGTCTCAGCTACTGGGGAAAGTCGGGGGAGGACTGCTTGAGTCCTGGTGGCTGAGGTTGCAGTAAGCTGAGATCACGCCACTATACTCCAGCCTAGGTGACAGAGTGAGACCCTATCTCAAAAATAAATAATTAAATGAAAATCTTTTTGAAGACTTTAGAAAGATATCCAACACATGTGAGGTGATGTCCAGATGGGAATAAATTACCACACAGATATTAAATTTCAATGCCTCATTTTCCCCATTTGAGTCAGTTAACTTGTATAAGCACAGAAAAGAAACATTGATGCATGTCATTTCACCTTGGTTTATTTTCTCTAAACATTACTTTTTGTTACTGAGAACAAAAAGCAATATTCAAAACACAGTGTAATAAGAAAAAAACACTAATATTAAATGGCAAATCCCTATTTTAAAAATTTAGAAAACATCTTCATCTTGCATTTAGCCTATGATATGTTATTCACCCTCACTAAACAAATGAACATAAAAATGAAGTGGCACTATCCCACAATAGGCTGTTAGAAGAAAAAAAAAAATTAAGTGGCACTTTTTACCCATTATACAGGTAAAAACTATATTCAGATTTACTGAGGGTATGTCAACAGGCCATCTTCTACATTGTCAATAAGAATGTAAACTGCTAACAGCCTCTAGGAGAGTAAAGAGATTTTGTGGGCTCACCTGTTCATCTGAGATATTCTGGAATGCCATCAACATATTAGGACATGTAGGAAGAAGCATCAGTAACTCCCAGACACGTCTAGAAAGATTTTCCGCATGAAGATGAAGTTCTTCACATCTTAAACTCTACACAAATAAAAACAACTGCTTTATCAAAACACATCAGAAGAAAAAAGTTTAAGCTCAAATTTTTGCGTAAAATCATCACCAAATTTGCTAATATTTTTTAGTCTCACTTTTTGAAAAGTGAGAAATGAAACATTTGTTATATGACACATAATATTCGAGAAAATACTCAAAGTGGTGTTTTTTCACCTTCTTACTGAACATTTTTCTAGAAAAGCCTTCCTCTAAGACGGATCATGTGCCTCAGGAAACTTTTGAAATAAAACTGAAAACATCTATTTAAAGTCCATTCTAGCAAATTTCAATATGACTACCACCTATTTCCATTTTGCAGATCACTATTCTAAGCACAACAAAGACTTGGTGAATTAAATCCTTGAACTTCCATTTAGGAAAAGAGCCTATCTGTTTCTCTTATTTTGCTAATCTTAAACCTCATTTTTCAGTCTCAGATGAACTAAGAAGAAAGCAAACAATTTTAAAGACCTATTTTCTTCCATTATCATTTGTTAAATCTGAATTCAGAAAGATGCTAAGAGTAAGCCAAATAACACTTTAGAAACTATTTAGGAAACAGGCGATTAAAAAAAAATTAAAGTACCCACCTTGAGAGGTAAAAAGAGTAAAAGCTAAAGTCACAGTTTTGGTATTTTCCACAGACTATACATGTATTACTATTGCTACTATCATAGTAATTCTTTGCTATAATATGGTCTAGAGATACTCTATAAACCTATAAAAAGAAACTTAGTTCTTTTGGTATGAAGGCAGAAAGTTGGGTACACTTAGATGGCAAGAAAATCTTAGAAAGTTTCAAGGTAAACTTGGTGTTTCACAATCTTGAGGAACAAACAGGAGCAACCCCCAAGTAACACCTGTGTTTTACTTGAGGAAATGGCACTCAGAGTTCTTCAATAAAACAATTCATTCCTTTGTAAATAACCATTAAAGAGAGAGAGAAAGACTGAACTCTACGCAAAAAAGGATTTGAAGGAAAAAAATCTTCCAAGTGTGCATAACTATGTTCTGTTATGACTGAAAGTCTCATGAGACATACACAGCAACAATCCTTTCTGTTTACTTTTCTGTGTAACTCTCATCAGGACCAAACCTATCTTGTTCAGCAAAGAATCCCTGTATCAATCTGCCAAAAATAAAATTCAATAAACCGCTAAAACAATGAAATGCTTTCCCTCTGGTATAAGCCTCACTCAGACTAACATAACAGCCTATTAACTGGATCTTTTATCACTGGTCTCAGTTTTCTCTACTACATCCTCCACATAAACATCTAAATTTTGTTTCTAAAAGCCCAGAAAAAAGCTCATTTTGCAGCTTAAAACTAGCCATAATGGTTTAAAAAAAAAAAAAAAACCATGTAAGGTCCTTTTGCAGTATAGGTTAGAGTACCTTTCTGTCCTAGTATTTAAATTACACTATGCTCATATTTCCAGTTTCTCAAACATGTCATTTGCTTTAAGGATGAAAATCTGTAATGCTTTACCCTTCACTGTTATCAGTAACTGGACCCAATTTGAACTCCTCTTTTGGAAAAAACCTTCTGTAAATTTTCATCCCCTTCCTCTCTAATACATGGAACAGAACACCAGCACTAGGTGAGAAAAGGGAGGTTCATGGGCACCTGTTAATGATCATTCTGCTTGAAAACACAATGGAGATTTCTTGGGAATTTAACAATGTATCATCACCTGAGAAACTGAGGTATACGAAACCAAAGGCTCAATGGCAGCCCATTGCATCCATAATCAAACACATCATGGAAATGGGAAGAAGTCACTTAACCATCTTGGGGAAGACAGAAAAGAATACTAGCCTAACACAGAGAAAACCATCAAAATACTACCATTTTACCTGCCTCTCAATCTCAAAATTGTGACTCACTGCACAAGCTATTTGAATACATGAAAAGGTCTTAGAATAAGTCCATTTAAAGGCATTGTTTTAAGTCCAGGTGAGGTGGCTCACGCCTGTAATCCAGTACTTTGGGAGGCCGAGGTAGGCGGCTCACCTGTCAGCAGTTCGAGACCAGCCTGACCAACATGGAGAAACCCTCTCTCTACTAAAAATACAAAATTAGCCAGACGTGGAGGCGCATGCCTGTAATCCCAGCTACTCGGGAGTCCGAGGCAGGAGAATCGCTTGAACCCGGGAGGCGGAGGTTGTGGTGAGCCAAGATCGTGCCATTGCACTCCAGCCTGGGCAGCAAGAGCGAAACTCCGTCTCAAAAATAAATAAATAAATAAATAAATGTTAGTGAACTAAAAATCGCTCCTTTAAGTGATGTCATATACACGCTTGCCATTGAATGTCAACTTCAGGCTGGGCACAGTTTAAGCCTATAATCCTACCACACTGGGAGGATCACTTGAGGCCAGGAGTTTAAAACCAACCTGGGCAACACAGAGAGACCATGTCTACAAAAAAATTTTAAAAATTAGCCAGGTGCACTGGCATGCGTCTGGAGTTCCACCTACTGAGAAGGCTGAGGCAGCAGGATCCCTTGAGCCCAAGAGATAACGGGGCTACACTGAGCTATAATCATACCACTGCACTCCAGCCTAGGTGACAGAGTGAGACCATGTCTCCAAAAAAAATAAAAAATTAAAAAAAAAAAATGCCATCTTTTTAGTGTTAACCCACAAACCATTTTTCTAGACCATACCTTTTCTCTGAGTTTCAAACTTATGTATCCACATGATTACTTGACATCTCCACTTGATGTCCCTCAGGCATCCATCTATCCTCCATTCACCCAGTTGCTCAAGACAGAAACCCAATGCCATTTCTGTCTTCCTTCTCTTCATTCCCTACTCCTAAAACCCAAACCACCACCAAGTGCTGTTGTTTTGACTTGTCTATTTCCACTGCTGCCACCCTATGCCAGGGCACTATCAACTCCTTCCTGAACTAGTGTATCAAATGCTTTACTGAATTTGTTACTTTGGCCAAAGAAACTTATTAGGTATAAAACAAAAATCAGAACATGTGTTTATCCACTGTTTAAAATCTTTTAATGACATCCACTTTGAGTAAAATGGAAATGACTCACAATGATCCAAAAGATTTACAATATTCCACTCTGCCTACCTTTCCAATTTCATTCCCCTCATTCTACTCTCCCATCCTCCTCCACATTCTCCTTCCTAGCTCTCTAACAATTCCTGAACCTGCCTAACTCCTTATATCAAGCATTTCTCCAGGAACCTTTTCTCCAGATTACTCTATCCAGACCCTTTCTCATCTTTTTAACTGGCTTTTTCATCCTTCTAGCTCAGATTCTATAGTCTCCCACAGAGAGCCCTTTCTAGATCAAAGTATTGATTAAAACAGTATATCTGGATCATGTTAAGTAAATAGTTAATGAATATATAAATGGGCTCCTAATTTTGCTTTTTTTTTTTTTTTGAGACAGAGTTTCACCCTGTCACCCAGGCTGTAGTGCAGTGGTGCAATCTCAGCTCACTGCAACCTCCGCCTCCTGGATTCAAGCGATTCTCCGGTCTCACCCTCCTTAGTAGCTGGGATTACAGGTGCTCGCCACCATGCCTGGGTAATTTTTGTATTTTTAGTAGAGATGGGGTTTCACCATGTTAGTCAGGCTGGTCTCAAACTCTTGACCTCGTGACCCACCTGCCTCAGCCTCCCAGCACTTTGGGAGGCCAAGGCGGGCCGATCACTTGAGGTCAAGTGTTAGAAACCAGCCTGGCCCATATGGTGAAACCCGTGCCTCTACTAAAAAAACAAAAATTAGCTAGGCGTGGTGGTGTGTGCCTATAATCTCAGCTACTTGGGAGGCTAAGGCAGGAGAATCGCTTGAACTCAGGAGGCGGAGGTTGCAGTGAGCCGAGATCATGCCACTGCACTCCAGCCTGGGAGACAGATTAAGACTTCGTATCAAAAAAAAAATTACTGAGAAAATTATAATTTTATTTTATAACATTTTATAATCTGTAGTTTTATTCAAGTTACTATATCCTCTCAACAGAAAGACAAAACAAGATTTGTGAAAATCAAACATAGTCACCTCACTATCATCCACTGCCACTTTTCCTGAGGGTGGTTTAAATGATGCAAGCATCTCTAATAAATCAAAAAGAGTAGTTAAATGAGGTTCTTGTAAAAGCAAAAGCATTGGAATGTTGTCCTTCTGAGGGGGTGGGAGGCAAGATGCTGGCAACTGAACACCTTCCCCTTTCCGTTCTCTCCTTGGTGCACCCAAAGATACAAATACCATCTATAAAAAAAAAAAAAACAAACAGGAAAAAACAAAAAATTTATGCATATCAAGTTTTCTGGTTTAATAAAACAAATCTGAAGCATAAAATAACTTTACTTAGAATTTTAATATAACAAAGTAGTAAGAGCTGTTTTTAAATTAGACCTGTGTGTGTTCAACTGATGACTATAAACAGATCGTTAAAACTCAAACCACATTTTATATATGTACCTGCATATCCTTAAAACCAAGCTCATGAAGTGCTTTTTCATCATAATCTGTTGTTAACTCATGTCCAGATGAAATCATCCTGACAGGTCCCATGAGGCCTCCTTAAAAACAGCAGAAGATGGAAATAAATTTGTTTTAAAGAATTTCTTTGCTGACAAAAATATATAGTTGTAGCAATTAAGCACACTACATGTAAAGCTTAAATGTAATTCCAACCCTCCAGATTTTAGGTAAAGACAGTAAACTCAATAGATTAGTTATTTCTAGAATGCATGAAGTCCTTTTTGCTGCCTACATCTTCAACTTCATTTCCCACCATCTTCCCTACCTCACTAGGTTCAGTCAACTGGCCTCCTTGACCTTTCTTGAAAATACCAAATATGTTCTCATCTCAAGGACTAAGATTCCTCTCCAGAAATTCAAGATACTTATTCTCTCACCTCTTTCAAGTCTCTCATCCAATGGGAGCTTTCTCCTTACCACCCAATCTAAAAGCCTCATTTCATCATTAACCCTTTACTCTGCTTTACCTTTATTTAAAGCACTTATTAATATCTCATATTTATGATCTGGGAAAGGAAGGGACGGTGGGGAGAAAGAAGAGAAGGAAGGAGCAAAAAAAGGGAAGGAGAAAGGAAAAATGGAAGGAAAAAGGAAAGAAAAACAGAAACGAAATGAAGAAAGACAAATTCCCAGTTCCACAGGGGCAGAGATGTTTTATTCACACATGCATTCCAGGCACTAAAATGGAATAGACATTCAAATTAAGTATTGCATATGCACAACTTTTTAGGGGAAAAAATGGTTAGAGCAGAAAAATTAAGCAAAATTATATGTTTGATGAAAAATTTAAACTTTAAAAATACTGATAAACTTAATTCATTTAATGTAGAAAAACTCCAATGAACAGACACTGAACAATTGCTTTCAAGAAAAATGAGTGGAGTAAGGCTATTCTTTTCATAATGACACATAACATTTGAAAATTACCTTTCCCTTCACGTGAATAAAAAAGGTCTGTGGGAAAATATTTCAAAAACAGAGAAGGAACATGTTTTTCTCCCAAGAAGAGTCATTTCGGCAACTTGTCTTAAGCACAACTGTTTTATAACTAAATTGCTAATCACTGTGCAGCTAAATCCATGATTCTTTACCTTCTCATTATTTCTAGCCCTCAATCCTGGCCCTCAAAATGGTTTGACAAATATTCAATCCTATTTTCTTCTAAATTTTCCTACCATTTATTTTGTTAATATGAATATGACATTTTAAACATATCCTAAATATTAGAAAAAGAGGGGGTTATTTCCCCAAACAAGTCATAGATGACTAATTTTCATTCATTCTGTATTATTTAACTAACAATTCCCACGGCAAAATTATATTATACTTTAACTATTTATATAACTAGTATAGAAATTAAACTTCGTATTATCCTTTTGGGTTTTTCTCCCAGAGTATTTTTGTAAAGTACCAATTTACTGACCTCCCAGAGCTTCTAATATTGCTTATTCATACAGGTAACTTCATAGTAATTTCATCAAATTTTAAATAAAAATCACATTGGTATTTTAGATATAACATAAAAAAAATAAATTTACTTAACATCGTCACAATACTTAGTATGGGCACATGCTATTTCAATTTACTCAGCTGTCCACTTACCTCAAAAGGTTTTATTCTCACATTTTACAAAGACCTCACATCTTTTTTTTTTTTTTTTTTTTTGGAGACAGAGTCACACTCTGTCGCTCAGGCTAGAGTGCAGTGGCACAATCTCAGCTCACTACAACCTCAGCCTCCTGGTTTCAAGCTAATCTTGTGCCTCAGACTCCCAAATAGCTACTACAGGCAAGCACTATTATGCCCACCTAATATTTGTATTTTTAGTAGAGACGGGTTTCATTATGTTGGCTAGGCTGGTCTCAGACTCTTGATCTCAAGTGATCGGTCTGCCTCGGTCCCCCCAAAGTGCTGGGATTACAGGCGTAAGCCACCATGCCCGGCCAGATTATCATAACATTTTAAAACTGCTATTGCATACTTGATTTCTTCAGTGTCCTGTCATCATGTATGCTCACAAATTATAATTGAATAATCTAACAGCTATACTATTTCATATTTTATTTTATTCAACTCATTTTGTATTACACAAAGTGAGAAGAAAAGTAAATGCTTATAAAGCAGTATGTTCATTAAGAAAAGCTTTGGCTACTAGACGGACAGAAATTCTGTATTAAACTTAATAATTCGGTAGTTTTGTTTTGTTTTTTTAGACAGTGTCACTCTGTCGCCCAGGCTGGAGTACAGTGGCATGGTATTGGCTCACTGCAACCTCTGCCTCCCTGGCTTAAGCGATTCTTGTGCCTCAACCTCCCAAGTAGCTGGGATTACAGGTGTGTGCCACCAGGCCCAGATAATTTTTGTATTTTTAGTAGAGACAGGGTTTTGCCATGTTGGCAAGCTGGTCTTGAACTCCTGGCCTCAAGTGATACTCCCACCTCAGCCTCCCACAGTGCTGGGATTACAGACGAGCCACTGCACCTGGCAATATTTTGGTAGATTTTTATTAAATGCCTATTCTATCTTGCTGAGACTATTAAATGTAATGATTATAAATCTTTGCAATATTAAAACACTCTTAGTCATGATTAACTGCTATAATAATACAGTGATTTGTGCCTTAATTTGTTGGATACTCTAATTAAGCAGGTATAAATTTGTTCCAAAAGAGAACTGCAATGGCTAGTGTTTTATTTAGGATAATGACCTGTATGTGATGTGAGATAGGCTTATATTCCATGCGTTAATAACAAGTGTTATGGTCTGAATATATGTTTTCCCCAAATTCATATGGTGAATCCTAATTTCCAAGGCGATGATATTTGGAGGTAGGGACTTTTGGAGGTTATTAGGTATTAGGCAGAGCCCTCCATCAATGGGAATGGCACCTCTACGAAAGAGGCCCAAAGGAGCTTGCTTGGGCCTTCTACTATGTGAAGACACAGCAATAAAGCACCATCTCACCATCTATGAGAAACCTGTCACTAGACACCTGAATCTGCTGGCACCTTGATCTTGGAATTCCCAGGTTCCAGACCATGAGAAATAAATTTCTTTTGTTTATAAGCTACCCCGTTTATGGTATTTTGAAATAGCAGGCTGGATGGACAATGACAACACATTAATGTTGATTCTTATGGCTGAAGTAGATTTTATAATACATTGAGCTGCTTTCTATCCTTTACTACCTTTGAGAAGATCTTTTTAACATAAGAACTGCTTATTCCTTATCAGTTCTTAGAATTTCTACCTTTAAAAAATTAAAATATTAATGTTTCAAGACAAAACAAAATCTTAAAAACTCTTGATTTGATTGAATACTGAAGATACATGTAATTTTTCCCCTTTACAACTCAAATAAAATACATTTTAACAATTTTACACACACAGGCCAGGTATGGTGGCTCACACCTGTAATCTCAGCACTTCGGGAGGCCAAGGCGGGCAGATCTCAAGGTCAGGAGTTCGAGACCAACCTGGTGTGGAGAAATCCCGTCTCTACTCAAAATACAAAAATTAGCTGGGCATGGTGGTGCATGCCTGTAGTCTCAGCTACTCAGGAGGCTGAGGCAGAAGAATCGCTTGTCAAAACCCAAGAGGCAGAGGCTGCAGTGAACTGAGATCATGCCACTGTACTCTAGCCTGGGCGACACAGTGTCTGTCTCAAAAAAAAAAAAAAAAAAAAAAAACTCGCAGACAGAAACGGACAAGAAAAAAAATAGAACATACCAAAAAAGTTTGAAAGATTAAAAATAAACGAATTTGTTCTG